>JAODAL010033121.1:0-45971 GCA_025379985.1 Phyllomedusa bahiana | reverse complement strand
CCCAATCCCCCAAAAAATTAGAAATAGAACATAAGAGAACGCCTTGAAAAACGAGACCCCCCCACAAAATCGCTATAAAAAAACAATTCTTCAGAAAGAGTACACTGCGGGGAAAACCTTTCCCGATGGCAAGTGAAGGAGTGTGGGGCTCCCAGGGCGCCCGGACTTATATACAGTGATTCCCCGAACCCCCCGGGCTCTGATTGGCTTCACCTCTGACGTCAGCAGGCTATGCCCTTTTTTCCTCCAGAGTGCTTGCCCCAGACGCCATGTGCTCGCAGCCATTTTATCAATCAAAAGCACACTTGTTCCCCGAAGTCCCCCAAAAATTTTTACTTTTTCCAAACCCGCAATTTTCCTAAAAATTCTAAACAATTCCCTTCTTTTAGAATCAATTCGCCCATCCAAAATCATAGGTCTACTGGGGTTTTTGGCTCATTTTTAAACGTCTTTTTATTTTTTTTTTTTACAACATTGGGGGGGTTAAAAATGTATAGTTTTTTTTTCACTTTTCAAGAGAAATTTGCAACTTTAATATTTTTAAAGCCCCATCCATTTTCTGACGGTTTTGAGGGCCTGATTTAGATACCCCCATAAATACTTCCCCTAAAAAAACTAACCCTTAAATTTTTCAAAACGACGAAAATTTTTATTAACCCAAAAGGTTTTCACAGATTAAAGCAAGGGGAAAGGGGGAAATTTTTAAATTTTATCCATTATTCCTGGAAATGGAAAAGGTGACCAGGGAAAGTAACTTAAAAAAATTTCCCCCCAATTCAGCTGTTATTAAGATTCCAATATGTAAAAAAAAAACCCAAAAAGTGTCCCAAAAAAAAAAAAATTGGGGAAAAAAAAAATCAAAAATACCAAAAAACAATTCCTCTAAAAATAACCTTTAATTATAAGTTGAAAACCTAAAAGGGGAAAATTAACACAAAATCCAAGAATAAACCAAAATAGGGGGGGGAAATTAGCACCTACAACCCAAATTTTAAACAACAAAGGGCCTGCCTAACTTATCCCTCTCGAACCTATTTTTGCCCAAGCAAGAACCCGCCCCGAAAAGGGGCCCCCCGGCCGAAAAGGTCTCTACTATTCCCAAACAAACCCCTAAATCTAGTGAAAAAAAAGGGGATAAGGGGGGGGATAGAGACAATTATTCCACATACGGTATAAACAAAAAAAGACAAAGAAGCGATCGGGCCCCTAAGGTACAAAACAATAAAAGTACCAAAAACGATACCTATAATCCCCAACGCAGCTTTTCATCCCAATTCAGGACTTTTAATGGGGTTGAAAAACAAGCCCAAAACCCGTAATCCAAATTTGAATTCAAATGGCGAAAAAAATAAACCTGACAAAGAGATCTTCTAATGGCTGGGGCCCAAAGCAATACATAGAAAAGAAAATCTATATTCAAAATTTTCCCCAATTGCAAAAAAAAGTATATACTTCAGAAAAAAAAAATACCTCAAAAAGGCAGGAGTGTACCTGAAATCCCCAAAGGGGGAAGGGGTAAAACCCCCCCTGGGTAACCCCTTTGGTGTAAGGGTGAAAAATGTCCCCCCCTGATTTGTTTAAAGGCAACTATTATAAAAGGAAAATTTCCTCTCAAAAAAAATGTATACCCCCACACAAAAATCATTGTCCCCCCCCTGTCTATTCCCCCCCGATTAAAATACATTTGGGACTTAACTCGGGGCCCCTAAGGGATGAACCTCCGGTGGAAATCCCCTCACTGGATAATATAACAAAAAAGGAAGTCCCTAGGGGGTTTTTCGTATTACCTAAACACCAGCGAGAGGTTGAATCCGAATCTTTTTTGGCGAGGTGGGGGGGGAAAAAAAACCACGTTCCTCTCTTCGCTTTAGAGATTCCTTTGAAAGGAAAAAACGTAATTTTTTAAAAAACCCAAGAAAAAGAAGGCCCATACCATGAATGGGTGTTTAATAACTGCCCCCATTTATTTTGAAGAACAATTCAGACATCCTAAACAAGGAAAAGTTCCCTTTTTTTGCATGTTCAATATTTTTTGTCTGGTACATAGTGTCAATTTCAATTTCCTTGGAAAATAAACACGTTTCTATCTTCGTAGAACATGACAATATTGAAAATTTAGATGTATGGGTTATGAAAAAGCACACGAAGTGAGAAACATGTTTATTTTCCAAGGAAATTGATCGCAACAATTTGTTGCATCGCAAGAGCTTTCATAACCCCACGATTTTTAAGGGCATCTTAAAAGGTGAATTGATAAGAGCTAGGCGAATATGTTCGGATGAACAGATGTGGTTAAGAAGTAAACAAAAAATTCTTGAGAAATTTGAGAAACGGGGCTATAATCACGATGAGCTCCGTATTGTTGCAGATCAGGTGTCCCGATTACAAAGAGGATTTATTGAAATCAAAAGCCAAACCTAAACAAGACAGAATCATGTTTCTATCTACATATGATATTCATGCGAACATGACTAGGAGAGTCATTTCTAAACATTGGAAAATATTAGGTAGTGATCCCAATTATGGTGGGTTGTTTAAAGATCTCCCATTATTTGTGTTTAAAAAAGGACGTACAATAGGAGACCAATTGGTCTCATCAGATATTAAGACACTATGTACCAAACACAAAATATTGAAAACGCAAAAATAGGGAACTTTTCCTTGTTTAGGATGTTTGAATTGTTCTTCAATAATAAAATGAGCAGTTATTAAACAAACATTACATGGTACTGATATTGTAATTAGAGATTTCTTTACTTGCAACACATTTATATTGGGCAGACAAAAAGAGCTGTTAGAGTACGTTTAAACGAACACAGATCCGCTATTCTTTTATTTAAGCAAAGAAAAGTTAAAGATACAGAGTATAGATTTGGTGAATCCACATTAGCCCGTCGCTTCAGTGCAGCTAACCATGGTGTCAGTGAACTCCGGTGGTGCGTATTGGAACATATAGAGTGCAAGGCTAAGGAAAGGGTTAAAACCCGATTACTACAACGTGAAGCCTTTTGGATTAGTAAGATGCAATCTTTTAGTTCTAAAAGGGCTTAATGAGATGTATAGTTTGAAAATGTTTCTATAAAGAAACAGCTTCGGTCGATTTGTTGTGTTTTTAACATTTGTTTTTAATGAAATTTGTGATTTAAACATTGTAAGACGCACTGACATGCTTGAAAAAAAAGGAAAGGCCCTTTCGAAACTTCGATTTACGAGGTGCACCCTGCTCCGGTTAGCACTCCCCAGCTACCCCATTTGGGGGGACTTTGATTTAAAAAAAAGGGAATGCTGGACTAATAAATAATTATAAACCACTATGATTTTTTTCTATAACCTAATTTCACTTAAAGGGGTCGGGAGCCCTAACGGAATCCAGCCCACCCCCCGCCTATTGCGTCTGCCCTGGGCAGCCGGGCTAAAGTGGGGTCGTCAGAAGCAAGAATAGTCAAAAAATCCAGGTCAAAAACAAAAAAGGAACGGAAAAGGCCACAAATCAAAAACCAAGGAAAAAAGGGAAAAACCCAAGCCAGATAAAAACCAAACGGAAGCAGCCACAAAAACATAGGCAAGCCCGGGGGTCGGAGAACAGGCCGGGTCATTAACCCCGGTAAGCAAAACACAAAAAACCCAAAACAAGTAACCCAAAGGAAGCCAGGAAATCACCCGCAGCACACAGCCTTCAGGGATTTTTAAATGGGTTTTCCGGGATACCGCCCCTGCGGGCGATTAGAGCGGCCCCCCGGGTCCCCCATTGGCGGGTAACCCCCCCCTTTCAGGGTGGCTGGGCATCCGTCAAACACAGAGCTGTCAAAAGAAAGGGGTATCAGGGGGGGAGAAACACTTTCGCGTTTGCAGCCTGTCCGCGTCGACCCAGCTTAGCCCTGCAGTACCCCCCCCCCCATTTTGGGGGGGGCCCCCGGGAACCCTTCCCTGGTCGGGGTTTTTTGTCGGGGTTGGCCCAAAAGGGAAACCCCTCCCCGGGGCCAACCCGAAATTTAGGTGTCGCCGGAATCCATGATCCCCCTTCCTCAGGCCCATACCCCTTTCCCTTTGGACCAGGTACTGCATACCTTTGGGCCCAAACGCGAATCTAAATTTTGGGCAACTTAAATTTTCTAACCCCCCCCTATGGGGAACTGGAGAAGGGGCCTAAAGGGCGGAGTCACAGGCTAAATTTATCCCTCTTACAAGTGCAACGCCGGGGACAAAAAAACGAATATTTATACAAGAGAAGAGGGGTTTTTTAGCCGAGAAGCCCCCCGGGGTTAAACCCACTCCTAACCACAAAAGGACGTTTGGAACAGGGAAGGGCAAAGTTCACCAGGACACGATTCGGGGAACCCTTTAAGCCCTCGGCAAACTTAAACAAGATGCCGCAAAAGGCCCTTTAAACCGCTGGCACACCGTTTCCAGATATAGAAACAACCGCAAAACATATTGCCCCATAAAAAAGGAGACATTTTGTTTAAACCCCTTCCCTTTGTCCCCACCTAAAAAAATTTCCCCTTTAATTCCCAGTCAAACACTGGGTTTATGTTTTTTAAAACCCAGGGCAGCCCAAAACCACATCAGCGGCAGCCCCTTCAAAAAAAAAAAAAAAACCCCTTTTCAATAGGGAGGGTTTCCGACCACCTTCCCGCTCGGGAGAACAATTTGGATTGCCCCCGAGCTGGGTGGGGGGGGATTTCAAATAGCCACTACCCACAGTGAGTCAGAAGGGGGTCTAAAAGGGAAGGCCCAAACCCCTGGCGAAAGACCCCAACAAAAAAAATTAAAGCTGATCCAAAAACCAAAAAACGCACCCCCAAAAACCGGACACCCCCCCAAGTATGAAATTTTTAACTGTAGCAGCAACTTATTAATACTTTTGGGAAAAAACCCTGTTTCGCCGGGGGAAACCTCCTCCCTGACCACCTGGCTTGGGGTTTTTTCCGACCTGGTTTTTTTCCTTTTGGAAAGGCTTTCCCAAAATTCTGTGTCCCATCTTCTCCACAGTAAACAAAACCCCGGAAGGGCACGGGGTAATCCTACGGCCCCGCAGCCGCAGTGACAAAAAAGGGCCCCCCACTTTGCAGGGCTCCCCCCGGGTTTAAATAAAAACCCAACGGCTTTAGGGGGGGACCAAGGTGGGGCCCAAACCCCGGGGGGGGGGCCCTTTTTCCCTGCCGTCCCCCCAAAAAACGTCGGGTCCAAAATGAAGGGCCAAAGGCCAAGGCCTAAAAAAAAGGGTTACCAGGGTAAGGAAACCCCAATAAATCCTTACAGGGTTCCAGCTAACCCAAAACCTAAACGGCATCTGAGGGGTTTGCGCCCTTTCCCAAAAACCCAAACAAAACGAAACCAGCGACAAATTCGGGGCAAAACTCCCCACAGTTTTCCCAAACCCGGGCCTCAAGGGGGCCCGCGGGAGCCTCGCCCACACTTCCCTATCGGGGTTTAAATTAAAGAACCCCTAAAGGGGCAAAGAAACCCTTCCACAGAAAAACAGTTCAGGGAGTCTGCGGTAACAAAAATTTCCCAAAACCCCTGGGGGGACCCTGCAAAAGGGAAAAAACAATTCCCACCCTTTTTTTTTTTCCCTTCTTTCCCCTAGGAATTGGGCGGACCTAAAATACAGACGAAAAACCCCCTCTCTAAATGCCACAAAGGGCCATCCGTTACCTGAAAACCTGTCAGGCAACAAAAAGGAAAAGGGGGGTTTCCCCACGGGAGGGGAAGGAAAAGCAGGGACCCTTTTGATTTGGGGGAAAAAGCCTCCTTTGTTCGACCCCAGCGCCAAAATTCCTGGACAGCGGGGTTAGCCCCTGCACTGCTTTCCCAAACGCGGGTCCAAGTGGGGTTTAGAGCAGTAACGTTTCGGCCTTTATAATGTCACTCAAGGGGGGTGCAGTGACCCTAACGAACCCACCCACTGCCCGCCTATTTTGACGTGCTGGGCCCTACCCGGAGACGCAACTTCGACAGTCCCGCAGCAAAAAGTTTTGGGGGCCGTCAGAAGCAAGAATAGTCAAACAGCCGGCAATATCAAATAGGAACGGCAAACCCCAAAAACAGAACCAAGGAATAAACAAAAAAAGCCGATTCAAAAGCCAAAGGAAGCAAAGCAAAAAATCAGGAGCAAGCCGGGGTCGGGAAAACGGGCCCGAGGTCAGGTACAAGGAAGAAAACCAAAAAACCGAACAAGAACACAGGTAGCCAGGAATATCAAAGGCCGCACACCCTTCAGGGATTAAATGGTTTCCGGGATACCGCCCCTGAAACGATTGGGCGGCCTCCGGGGCCCCTCCCATTGGCGGTTTAACCCCCGCCCTGTCGAAGGGGCTGGGCTCTGTCACCCCAGAGTTTTAAAGCACAGTGTACGGGGGGGAAAGCACACATCAGCTCTCAGCCTTTCGCAGTCTGAGCACAGCTTACCCTGACACGAATTTTTTTAAATTTTCCCCAAATGTTGGACAAAAACTGTGTGATAAAAATGTTTATAAAATTTTAAAGAAAGAAAGAAGTCCCCAATTTTTGAAAATTGAAAATTTTCCTGGTTTACCAGAAAGGGGAACCTTTTAATGTGTCTTGGAGCCCACACTATCGTCACAGCCTGGGAAAAGGGGGAAAAGGGGTTCCAAAAAAATTTTAATTTTAAAAAGGTAAAATTTTTTACCTTACATTTGATTTTTGGCTGTCGATTTAAAAATTCTTTGAAAAACCCAAAAAAGGGCCGCCCCCAAATTGCCCCCATAAAAGGCTTTTTAAATTAGCCCAAAAAAAAAGGGGGGCCTCATTATTCCCCTAGAAACTCTATGAGTAAGTTTCCCCCCCGATTGGCTAAGCAGACGGGCCCCCCCTTCCCCCAACCCAAACACAACTAGAATACCCCAAACAGTAAAAACTTTTAGGGCACCTTCATCCGGGCCCTTTTTGCCCATCAAAATAGCCGCAACATATTTGGAATTATATCTGCCGCCGGTTCAACCATCAGCTTTTTCTGCCTTTTTAAAAGTAATTTTTTAAATTTCCCCCCCCCTTTTCATTTTTATTGGGCAATACTCCCAAGTTTTTCAGGGGCACTTCGCTCCAATCTGATTGGTTTTTTTTTCCCGCCGACCAATGAAAACCTTTCAAATTTGAATTTCGATTTTCCCGGCAATTTTTTTAAAACGCAATTCCGAGTACGCCGGTGACCGCCACAAAGCTTTTAGGATTGATGTGTATGTTTTAGAAGGTTTTAGCTCTTTTACAGAGAATGTTTTACACTTAATAAAAACTATTTATTTACTAATACTCCACGCCTCACGGAGCTGAGATTTCAGTGCCCCCATCTCTCCATAGACTACAATGGGACAAAGTAGCTCGCGCTCTGATTGACCGGGATTGGCTTGAGATCAGGGCATTGTGATGACCACTCCAAAACATTGACTTGGTTATCCGTATGCCACTTGGTAACCAGTTTGGTAGTATGCTTCGGGTCATTTTGCATTTTGAAGAACCATTTCCGTCCAAGCTTTAACTTCCTGGCTGACGTCTTGAGATGTTGCTTCAGAATTGCCATATAATCTTCTTTCCTCATGATGCCATCTATTTTGTGTTGTGCACCAGTCCCTCCTGCAGCAAAACAACCCCACAACATGATGCTGCCATCCTCATGATTCACAGTTGGGATGGTATTTTTAGGCTTCCAAGTTTCTCCCCTTTTCCTCCAAAAGTAATAATGTTCATTATGATCAAACAGTTCAATTTTAGTTTCGTCAGACCACAGGATATGTCTCCAAAAATGTAGATCTTTGTTCCTATGTGCATTTGCAAACCTTAATCTGGTTTTATATGTTTCTTTTGGAGTAATGGCTTCTTCCTGGCAGAGTGGCCTTTCAGCCCATGTTGATACAGTACTTGTTTCCCTGTGGATAATAACACAATCTTACCAGCTTCCTCCAGCATCTTCACAAGGTCTTTTGCTTTTGTTCTTGGGTTGATATGCACATGTCAGACCAAAGCATGTTAATCTCTGAGACACAGAACCTGTCTACTTCCTGATTGATATGATGGCTGGACATACCCATCTTGTTTGTACTTGTGTATAATTGTGTGTACAGATGAGCAAGACACCTTCAGGTGTCTGGAGATTTCACCCAAGGATGAACCAGACTTTTTCAAGTCCACAACGGTGTATTTCTGGTGTGCATTAAAAAATACATTCAGGCGTGTGTCTAATTAACTCAGATATTGGATCACTGGGATAGACTATAAAACATAACTTTTAATAGTGTAGTTAAAAAACGTAGAAAACTTAAGCTATATCCAAACTATACTAAACGACTAACCCTACAAACCCCTACAATTTATCCTAGCTGACAACGTGTAAGTAAGATCATCGTCCCGAAAAGGACGGCCCCGCCTAGTGGTCTAAACTATAAGGCCCTAAAAATGCCCTATAGTAATAGATGCCCTGGCTAGATATAAGACCACCAGGGTCTATATCATAGACCTAAACCTCGATTTCATATACATATAACAAGGTTCTTGTAATGACCCTTGACCCGACGCGTTTCTCTCCCTAAATTAAAAGGGAGTTCCTCAGGGGTCAAATTTATAACACTGTACACATGTCATTAAATGCATAAAAAATATATTGCATCAAGAAGAAATCCTTTTTTACTTGCTTATTTGTTTGTAGGATCTTGGTGTGGTGGTAGAGTAGTCTCTAGTGAGGCAGTGGACAAATACTTTTCTATTTTATCCCAATATATATAGAGAGAACATACTCACCAAATTGTAGACACCATATTAGTCTAGAGAGAACAATTCGTTACTCACTTAAACTGAGGAATAGATTTTCAACCCTTCATTATATAGAGTGTCTTTAAATAATCCACAGCCAGGACTTAAAATATCTTATAATGCTCCACTCTTCAGATTAACATGTCTTGAAGAGCTCGTCCTTTTCGATAAGATGATCATACTTACACATTGTCAGATAGCATAAATTGTAGGGGTTTGTAGGGTTAGTCGTTTAGTATAGTTTGGATATAGCTTAAGTTTTCTACGTTTTTTAAACTACACAATTAACAGTTATGTTTTATAGTCTATCCCAGTGATCTATTAGAATTTGTTAGACTATTGTCTAGTTATTGGTACTGTTGGGGTTGCTTTTACTCACCCCTTCTGCTATATAACTCAGATATTGCCCATAAAACCTATCAGCCTATCAGAAGCTTACAAAGACATGACATCATTTCATGTCAAATAGTGAGAATATATACAAATGAATAAATAAATAAATAAATATATATATAACATATATAATAATAATTATAATATATAATATATATATTATAAATATATATATAAAATATACACAGTATATACTCGAGTATAAGCCGAGTTTTTCAGCACAAAAAAGTGCTGAAAAAATTCACCCCTCGGCTTTTTACTCGAGTCACTGTCGGGGCTCAGGCGCTGCGATGGCCCGTGCGCCGACAGGGACCTTCGTTATATGCGGCTCCTCAGGGAGCGCATATAACTGAATCCCCAGTCAGCTGACAGGTTCGGGCGCTGCGATGGCCGTAGCGCTGTCAGCTACCTTCCCCTGCATGCGACCCCCTTCGGGGGGCGCCATACAGGAGAAGAGATAACCCACTGCGTGGGAAGAGAGCAAGCGCTCCCTGCTCCGCAGTGGACTCCGGGCGCCCGCAAACTCGCGGCCGTCGATTTTCCGGCACGGGCGCGTGTGCCACCTGCGGGGGCCCGGGCCTGAGACTCACCCCCCTGTGCCGAAAAGCCGAGGAAGACCCCGGAGAGAGCAGCGGGGATCGGGTAAGGGTTTTTTTTTTGTTTAAAAAAGGGAGCAACCTGCCTAGTCTCCTATACCTCCCTAGTTTTTACCTATCCCTGCCTAACCTGCCTGTAAATCTAACCTGCCTAGTACAATTAACCGCCCTATACCTGCCAGTACTGCCAAACCTCCCTATACCTCCAGACAAACTTACCCCTATCCCTGCCTAGTACTCCCTATACCTGCCCTATACCTGCCTGTACTTTCTATACCTACCCAAAACCGCCTAGAAAGCCTATCCCTGCCAAAAGCCTAACCCCCCCCTTACCTCCCCTTTACTACATACCTCCCCTAACCTCCTGTCATCTATCCCTGCCCTTACCTCCCTAGACTGCCTATCCCTGCCTATACTCCCCTAACCCCCCCATACCTCCTAATTTTCTATACCTGCCAAGTACTTTTACACCTCCCTAACCTCCTAGTACTATCTAACCTGCCTATACTGCCTATCCCTCCCCTATACGCTTATACCTCTCCCTCCTAGTACCCCTATCCCTGCCTAGTACTGCCATAGCCTCCCTATACCTGCCTATACGCCTATACCTGCCTATTCCCTATCTAGGGGGACCTACCAGCCTATCCCCTGAACATATCTGCCAAGCCCCAGGTGACATATATCTGCCTATGCCTGCCTAGGCGAACCTATATGCCTATAGCTGCCTAGGGGGCGACCTATATCTCTTAACAGCCTATAAACGACCTATACCTGCTATTCACTGAACTATGAGGACCTTTTCCTGCCTATGGGTTCCAATTGCTGCCTATTGCCTGCCTAGGGGGACTGATAGCTGCCTCTATACCAGCCTATCGGGATACATTTAATCTGCCTATACATGCCTATAACTGCCTATGGGGGACATTAAACTGCCTATTACCAGCCTATATCTGCTATGGGGGACATTAATATGCCTTATGGGACATTAAACTGCCTTTACTGCCTATAACTGCCTATGGGAATGAAACTGCCTTTTACAGCCTTTATCTCCTGTATGGGGGACTTTAAACTGCCTATATCTGCCTATGGGGGACTCATTAAACTGCCTTTGTAATTTTAGGGGTATCTATTTTTATTTTTTTTAAATTCA
Organism: Phyllomedusa bahiana; assembly: GCA_025379985.1. Classification (NCBI taxonomy): domain Eukaryota; kingdom Metazoa; phylum Chordata; class Amphibia; order Anura; family Hylidae; genus Phyllomedusa; species Phyllomedusa bahiana. The sequence goes on along the minus strand of JAODAL010033121.1, from coordinate 35,066 downwards.
CCCGTAGGCGCTGCATTTTCCACCCCTTGGCTCTGAAACTTGAGTCATAAGCTTTCCGGTTTTTGTGGCAAAAGTAGGTGCCCTTGGCTATACTCGGGTCGGCTTATATCGAGCTTATAACCGGTATTATATTGTGCAGAGTGTCAGGACTGGTCCTTAGAGGGAAGTATATCTTGCCAAGATTCCTTATGTTGCAGGTAAAGACCATCAGAAAGTGAAGTGTCAGAGATCTAACAGATCTCTTGTGTTGGGTTTAGTAAAACCCATCTTGCAAGGCTGGTTGACTGGTGTGGGGATAGCAAGGTGGGGACCCACTCCACCTGGACAGGCCGGGTCTTGGGCTGCCTGATTAAGTTTAGGTGTGTCCGCCTCATATAAGGCCAGAGTGGCAGACACAGCCTGGGACAGGACCTCTGCTAAGAACCTGTGGGAGCACATACTTGTGGATAGGATGGAATCCTGATGTTTAGTTAGAGCCGGACAGGCATAGGATTTTGTTTTGTTTATTTTGTTTCTATGTACCACATGCGGACAATAAAACTGGCTGCGGTCAGTTTTAAACAAACTTCTGTTGTCACTTGGACTTTCTGTGCCCGCTGATCTGTGCCCGTCTGCCCAGGAGACGACCAACCTGCTACCCTTAATCCCTTAAAATATATATATATATATATATTTAAATAATTATATATATAGTATATATATATATATATATATATATATATATAATAATATATATATATATTGTGACAGAGCGACCCCCGATAGTCGTAGGTTTCTGCCACTAGAGGGTGTGCAGCTAGAGACATACTGCAGATGCGCCACTGAGGACCTGGTCTCAGTGGAGAAAAGTCACCTATATTGTGTCAGTAATGATATAGTACTGACTCTTACAGTAGTGGCTAGAATAGCTGCTAGGCGGCTCTGTATATGGGTGGCTTTTCTGGGACAGCCAAAGTGTTGGGTGGGTGGCTGTCTCCGCATTCCAGGTCAGGTTTTGTGTATGTCTCTGGAGACTGATTAAAGGCCTCCCACTCCAGGTGATCGGGGGGCGTGGCCTGCTGCCTGCAGAGTGGAGCAGCAGAGGAGCTGTCAAGAGGCTTTGACCCCCAGAGGCTTGAGGAAGCTGGAACCAGTGGAGGATGGTGACATAAGTGCTGGTGGTGCTGGATGGTAGATCCAGACCACAGGTTAGAGAGGCAATACAGTATATGTTTAGTTAGTGGCTGGACGGCCAGGTTTGTTTTGTACGTTTTCTGTGCACGGCTGTACGTTTATCCTGAGCCCAAATAAAACTGGTTGAGGCCAGTTAAACTAAGAGCCTGAAGTTTTAGTGCCTTATGTTGAAGTCAATTTGTGCCACTCCGCTTACCAAAGCGGCGATCCGCAGAGCTAATAACCTCTGAGACTGTCCAAGATGGCGGCTAGACGAGAGTGAGTCTTAATATATATATATTATAAATATATAATATATATAATATATATTAAATATATATATTATATATATCTCAAATTCCATCTGCCCATAGGGAGAGCACCCTCCACAGTATTGTAGTTAGTAGCTGTTGACAGACGCAGGGTGGGGGACTATTTCAGGTAATTTAGTCTGAATCAATATGTAGTATACACAATAGGTGTTAAAGGGGTTTTATCATTAGACTCGTAGACTTGAGCTGTTTCTATCTGTTTCAGTTTCAAATCCAGGGGCGAATCTCTCCTCTCAGCAGGCGTGCCTCTTCTGCCAGGAGGTGTGTCTCCCCACACTGAAGAGTTGTGACATCATCATTCTGTGTTAGCAGGGGAAGGGAGAGGACATCAGCTTTGCAGACATTCTGCTATGCTTCTGTCGGCAGAGCTATCAGCTCCCTTTCAGACTGCACAAGCTCCTTGTAACCAGTACCTCTGCATTGGTGTAAGCAGTTATACACACAGCCTGAACTGATGAAGCAAGTGTGAGAAATGATCTCTGCCCAACTCCCCCCCTCTGTTATCAGGCAGGAAGTAGCGCAGACTGTATAAGACTGTTATATGGGGGGAGCCCTGGATATAAGCCTGTGTTATATGAGGGGAGAGTGAATCTAGCAGTTAGATAATCAGTAACTACCCAGATCATTTATATAGAACTCACTGGAGAGCCATTACATAGAGAGGAGCTGACACAGCCTTCATCATACAGACACACAGCCATCTCAGGCAGCTCATTTCTCACAGCTCAGAGGGGTGTAAACACAGAGTGCAGGCAGCCAATCACAGCGCAGGGGGCATTTCCCATTCAGGGGGGTGTCTCAACAGGCTGAATGACTTATATGTCATCCAATCACAGAAAAGGGGGCGTGTCCATCAGCTGCTGCAGAAATAGCTATAGAAGCACAGTTTAGCTCATATCTACTAAAGCAAACCAATTACAAACATGCTTATTTTTAATGTCCCCATCATTACAGATATGATTTTTGTAGCAAAAAAAAACTCTTTTAAGGCACACTACAAGAATTTTATAATGTTTTTTAATATTTGCACTATTCCAGAATCTCAAGCTAGAAAACTGCTGACAAGTCTGCAAAATGCTAAGGGTGAGAAAATCCCTTTAAGACTGTATTAGAAAACCCTCTAACTCATAGTAGGGACTGGTTAACCTGACAGCTGTCATGTTGAATCTCTTCAGATCCTGTCAGATCTGCATACCCTAAAACACCAGAGTCTCCAATATTGACTAGGACTCCTCTCATGCGATTGGAGTACCATGACCTGGCAAGAATGGCAAAATGGCTAGGTCTTTCCTGAGTTTCTTCAATATCCTCAGTATCATGGAAATTTGAGGGAATAATTATGCCAGTCTGTGCATCCAAAGTATGGATGGTATAATGATTGAAAGAACATTATAGAAAGAACATTTTCACCTTACCATTGAACCTCATCGCCATGAGAGCTGTTTCTATTATTCCTCATCTTTGAGTGATCTGATGGAAAATCTTTAGCTTGAGGGACTACTTCCCTGGAACAGTCTGACTCTGGCTCAGATGGTTAGCCACCATGTTGGGAGAGCCATGTACTGTATGTAGACTGCTGACAGATGGGTGAGGCTCTTTTCTGTCCATTCTGTGATTATTCCCACTTCTCTCAGAAGGGTAAGGGATTTAGTGCCTCCTTGCTTTTAGTTGTACAGGACTGTAGTCATCTTTTTTTGTCCTGACTGTTACAGTGTTTCTTGAGCCTGAGTGGTAAAAGTATTGGGAAGGATAGATGAATATGTTCGATGCTCTCTCCATGAAAACCTGCGTGTTGGAAGTGTTTTGGAGCCGATCGCCGTTTCATTTTTGGATGTGATTTTCGGATCCAAAATCGGATCCAAAGATGCCGTGTGAACATACCCTTATAGTCTTTCCCTGTTAAAGGGGTTGGCTCACTACATTGATTCATCTTACCTCAGTCCTGTTGTCTCGGTTTCATTTTTTTAAATCAGCGGCGTGTTTACTGGACTCCTACTGGCTACTACTGGCATGGAGTGAGTGACTAGCTGCTATGGACACCGGGGACCGACATGTATGAAAGAGCTTCACCAGCAGTCTGGGCCAATTTTCAGACTCGATCATCATAGCGCCTGCCACGTCCACTATAGTTTTATATTTGCGGGAGGCGAGGGCGCACTACAATGCCGAACAAAGCTATAGCATTTATAGCTTCAGTACGGCATATTCCAGGCGCATTAAGCTGGACCAGGGGTAAACCACTTTCAAAGTGTTTTCCTTGAGTAGAATTGACGTTAAGGTGCTAGATTGTGACTGGTTAATGAACCGCCGAAGTAATGCTGGTTTATAAATCAGGCACCTTATACAACCCTTTTGTTTTTTTAAACTTTTTAGGATAAATAAATGGCTATCTAAGCGCCATTAATCATACATGTCGCCCCAGGTCTGTAGCTACTGCAACCAGTGCTAGCAGCCTATCAGGAGAAATCAAATAGGTTGTGCTTAGCCGTCTAGAGGAATCTGAGGCAGCCAATATAAGAGGAGAGATATAGGATTAGGGTATGGAAACTGTTACATGGACAACATATAGCAAAAGTTGACTTGTTTTTGCACTGTAAAAAAAGGATCATTAACATAAAAAGAAATGCTGTTTCTCTTACAGTTTCATTAAATGCTGGGAGCTATTTTGCATCGGTTTCTCAACCCATATCTTTTGTATTTCAAGGCAGCACTGCTAACTATCAAGCTACCTAAGCAGCACCTAATAAGGGTGAGACTGCTCCTATAGCTCAGCATAGATGAGACTGCATCTCAGCTGCAGCTGGGTCACCAGCTAGGTTGTAATGGCAATGAATCATACCACACTTGAGTTTCCAAAAAGCTGCCATTGAAGAGGAATATCTTTCACTTGATGTTGCTTTTTATCTTAGTGATTAATTTTCTTCCTCACTCAACCACCACTGTACCTGAAACATTTGTTATACTTCATAGCAGATAAAATAATCAGAGGGCAAATACTAAAAATTCAAATAACCATCTCTGGATTTAAAGAGTACCTATGTTAAGAGTACTCTGAGAAACACGCATACATAGATTGCAGGCTGAGCAGCATAAAGTCAGTTTAACAGTATCAATTGGAGCCTAAGGAAAACTTGGTTACGTGCAAACTGTCAAGTTGCGATGATCTTAAAGGAAAAAATATTAATCTGTTATTCTTATTACAAGTCCTTATCCTAGCTCACCCAGATTTTGTGTTTAATGCTCTTGTTTACTCCTTATCGAGTTCATCAGATATTGTGACCAAAACTGCTTTGCTTGGATCTGCAACCACTTGCTTACAGTAAGAAAACAAGGAGTTTGGAAGTTTCTCTTTCTGAACTGATGCAGCAAAGATTACTAAAATTTTACTGTCAGCCAGCGCCTGTTATATCTGTGCAATGCATATGAAGGAATAACCGTTATTTTCTATATATCCTGATCTGTGGTTTCAACATGTAATTGCGTTAGCAACAGCCAACCCCTTGCCAAGAATATTTCGTTAAAATAAATCATGTGATTCGTTTTACGTTTCAAGGGTTATCAAGCTTGTACTTCCTGTTTATTAAACAGAATATATACAAGATAGACAATGTGTGGTGTCGTATTTATCAAGCTCTCAGCTGAGAACAGTTTTTTAAACCCAATTTGGTCAGTACCAATTTAATTGAATAGGAGTAGAACAGAAAAGATATTTACACCTGACATTAAACACCTAACACACCTCATGAAGGGTACTTGGGTCTAAAACCAAATAAAAGAAACCCAAAAGCAGATTTATAAATCCCTAAATCCCACAGGAAAATCCCTCTTTGCAATATTAACGTTTTAGGGATACTTCATTTGAGTAAATGTTAAATCTACAGGCAGTTCTGCCCTAGGCATGGAAATCCATAGGTCTCGTGTACCTGGATGCTTAGAGGGAAGGTGCCTTATTGCAAGATTAGCAAAACAGATAACTGAAGATATTAGCATATAGCAGACTGAAAGCAACAACTTCACATTCTGAGAACCAGTAAAAGGTTAAACAACACATTAAGAATACTTCCAAGAGCAAAGCCGGGAAGTACAAACCAAACCATATGTCCCCTGTACGCATAGGACAGAAAAAAAAAATCTCCAGCAGTAGGGGTCAACATGGACCATTTTAGGTATCTTTATTTATTCGATTATATTCTCATTATAAAGTTCATTATTAATTCACAGGAGAAAGAAACTCACCATTGTTGTGTGCTGGTTAGGACTTATAGGTAAGTAACCCCTTTATCTGTGTAGAGGCAACAATCTTGGAGGAACATTTTATTTTTTTATTCTTTTGGTTGTTTCATTCTTTTCATGTGGATAAAGACCTTCAAATGTCATGGATTATTTATAATGACAGTGTGTGTTTACTGGAATAAAATACATTATTTGCTGTGTCTAGTGTGGTGTATATATTATATAAAGGCATTACATTTCTCATAGTCACGGTCAACTTTTGTATTTTCTTAATGTTTCCTGAATAATTTTATGTTTACAAGGTCATACTTGCATTTCATACAGTATAACTATATGTATTTTTTTCCAAACAAAAAAAACTCTTCTCTTTCAAACTGACATCTGCTCAGATGTACTTATAGTAACCATATCTATTGCGACTTTTTGCTTGTGTTTAGGACATCATAAAGTATTATTATGGTAGCACAATTCTATGACTACATAATAGGCCCGGTGCTATTTGACAGCTTCTGTAAATCACACACTTGTAAATAATGACTTTGATTCCGATACAGTATGCAAACCTTGACAGCCAAAACTAGTGTCTTCTCTCTAACTTTCCCATTGTAAAGAAAGTTTGTTTGTGAAGAGCACTGCTGATTTTTTCACCTTCAGCACTGAGAAAAAAAATATAGAATTAGTACAATTCATGCAGCATTTTTAGTTTGTAAAAGTAAAAAAAAGAAATAAAAATATATTCAGGCAGACATTACTTACAACATTCTGACTTAGAGCTTTCTCCTAGTCACAAACAGAGGCATCTTATGGGAGTTGATCAGTATGCTGTCATTCAGGACAACTGAGGGCTCGCCCCATAACAATAATAATGTCGGGAGCGTCGTTAGCTTACTCGAGAAAAATAGTGTTTGGTCTGCATATCCAAAATGTTTTTGTTTTTTTTTTTTTTTAATTAGCATAGGTGCACACTGGTGTGGGTGCGCAGTACATACAAACAACATTCCATATCAGCAGCCACCAATACTAGCACTAAAAAAACAATACAACAAAAAGATCAGGAATTTTGGAAATGCATTTCTGATACTTTGAATACATGGAAAAATTTTGAGGTTCTAGCTTACTTTTTTGATCAAATAATGATAAGCCCACCTCTGCTTCGGAATTAGAGTGGACCGCAATACATGTGGGAAACCTATGCTTCATCTAACCTTTCTTGGTGCCTGTTCAGGCCTTCACATTTCAGATAGAGTAGATTCTAGCTACAAGCTACTCTGCATTGATTAAAAAACCTGTGCAGGTGGGCGGAGTGCAAAAAAAAGGGGGCAGCAACTCCCCCATACAGTCTAGAAAAACAGTGTTTTTTCTGCACATCCAAAAAGTTTAGAAGTTTTTAGAAAAAAAAAAAAAAAACTTAGAGTGCCACACTGGTGTGGCAGTAAAATACAAACACCAATCCAATAACACAAACTTACTTGCTCGTTAAAAACAATCAATAAGAACATAGGAATTTTGGGTAAAAGCAATTTCTGTTACTTTGATAAATGGAATTATGTTGATGGTTCTTTGATCAAAACTGCATAAGCCCACCTGTGTGGGTAAAATTTAGGGCGCACTCGTAGTCCAGGTTACAGTTGCAGGTACACACCTCTCCTCAGTCCTATTTCTGTCTCTGCTGGCCTTATGCTGAACACCACACCTCGCCTAGGTACCGTGGGCTGGCCAGCTCTTTGAAATTTAAAGGGCCAATGCGCCAGTTGAATAATTGCCAGACGTTGGTCCTATATTACCCAGCTTTCCCCTGACCTCTCCGCTGTGCCCCTTGCCTATGTTGTAAGCATTCTCTAGTGTGCCAGTATATACCGTGTACCAGATCTCTCCTGCTTCCGTCTCTTGAACACGAATCTTGCCACCTGCCCTGACCTTATTGCCTGTTGCTGACTACGAGCCTGCTTTGTGTTTCTGTACCATGATACACCTCGGTCGCCACCGCAAGCTGTTCGCACCATGGATAGCGGCCTGGGGGTCACCTGCTGCAACAAGCCCATTCCGCCATGCAGCGGGCTTTGGTGAAAACCAGCGGCCCCTTAGACTCTGCACCCGGGTATGGCTTATGTCATTGCTTGCGGTGGCTCAGTGGATCCACTATCTGAGATCGGTACAGTTGGATCCGACAATGGATCCCGCCAAGCTACTGGATATCTGTGATGTCTTCCGGGTGGTCACCCAGCAGTCACATCAGATTGCCCAGCAGACGATCGGCCTATAAACAAGAGAACCTCCAGAAGGGGTTTATCCATCCATTGCCACTAATCACTGAGCTCTTTGACTGAACACAACATCTTGGACTGTGAGTTTTTAGTCTCTCCAGACTAGAAAGAGGGGAAGGCCAAAGGGTGGGGGTAATGATATGGGTGCTCCTGCATCCCACACCTTGGGTCGCGGGCACACCCGTACTCTTGCCATCTCTGCTGCTAGGAATGCGAGTGGCGCAGCAATCTTCAGCCCAGGTCCCAGTTGCAGGTACTCACCTCTCCTTGCTCTCTGTGCTGTCTCTGCTGGCCGGTAATTGGATAGTTGCTGGGCACTGGTCCTATATTACCCAGCTTTCCCCTGACCATCCCATCTGATCCATAGTGCCCTTTGCCTATGTTGAAAGCGTTTTCCAGTGTGTTAGTTTATACTGTTTACCAGATCCCTCCTGCTTGAGGGATGAACCATGAAGCTTGCTGCCTGCCCAGAACTTCTTTCCTGTACCCAACTACAAGCCTGCTTTGTGTTTCTGTAACATGTTACACCGCAGCCACCACCACAACCAAGTCATACCAGGGGTAGCGTCCTGGGGGTCGCCGGCCGCAGCAATCCTCTCCTGCCCTGCAGGTCCCTTATACTTCACTCCCTGGTGCAGCTTATGTCATCGCTGGAGATGGCTCAGTGGATCCACTATCTGAGGTTGTTACACACTCATGTCACTCTATCAGGATCAGCTAGGAATAGCACACCTGATATGCCAATCACTGCTATAGAACCACTCACTGCCTGATCCACTAAGTGTACAACAGTAATTTCTTAATAGAATTCAGACAGAAAAAATAAAAAGAAGTAACTAAAATCCACCAAAAAGTGTTTAGAGAACATTTTATTGTGAATACAATACAGAAAACATTATATTAGGTATCCACATGACTATAATAACCTGAAGTACTAATGTAACAAGTCACTTAGTATGAAAAGTTGACAGGATGAAAAGAAACAAAAAGAAACTACTGAAGACTGTTCTTTTCTAAATTCATAATGCAAAAAAAAGTACACAATTTACATGGTACTTTATATCTACCTCATACTATGAAAAAAAAATTGACCCTTAACGGTATAGCCACATGGAACTGACAGAATACCCATCGGATTCTGATTATAGAACGTTTAGGATGATGGTTTCTGTCCACGGTTTGTGGATTCGTCCGTCCCCCTAAACATTGAAAAGTACATGTTCTACCCTAAAATAGGGCGGAAGAAAGTACATGTTACAAGTTTTTTTTGAATGTTTTCGGATTTGAAATCCGACTGTCAGAAAATTTGAGCTGTGTAGAATACAACAGTGTGGACATACCCTAAAATAAGGTCTCATATAGATGCACCAGTGAAAAAATTAATACCGTATTTTTCAGACTATAAGACTCCAAATTTGGGAGAAAATACGGGTGCATCTTATAGTCTAAATGAACCATCTCAGGGCAGCAGAAGGCTGGAATAGGGCAATGCTGCGAGAAGCCAGTGGCAGTGTTTAAGGGGTTAACTATAACTGCAACCACTGCTAACATTAAGGAATGGAGCCGGCTCCCTCCCTGCTGTTAACATGCTAGATGCCATGACGATCGCAGCCATGGCATCTAGCTGATACCCCCCACAATCTCATTGCAGGGGGGTGATTGGTTGTCATGGCAGCCGGAAGCGTCATGCAGGCTTCCGTAGCTGCCATATATGTACACCTATTACACCTTGAATGAATGAATGAAAATCTTCTATACAGGAGTACCACAGTACTGCTATAAATAGGACAAGGGATTGTTCCCCCTAGTGGTCACATACCCCAGGGGGACTACTGTAAGTATTAAAGTAAAAAAAAAATGTTAAAAAAATATTAAAAGTTTACATCATCCCCTTTGTCATTTTACAAATTTTTTTTTTTTACACATTATTGGTATGGCTATTTTGGGGGGGGAAGCGTTTTAGTTGACTTTTCGTCATCGGGGTCGATGTGATATGGGCCCAATTTATCAAGACGTTTTCCCGAGGGGGTGGGTTTTTTTTAAGATTATCCCCAATGACTTTAAAAGTCTATGGGAGAGGAACAAAACCTTCATTTTCCCCCAAAAAACAGGGCTGGAGAAGCGGGAATTAAAAATCCACAACAGTAAAGGGGATACGGCTACACCCTTAGGCAAAAAAATTAGGTTAAAAAAGCCACAAAAAAAAAAAACCACCCAACATTTCACTACCCCTGTCTTTTTTCCACAGGGGGCCCCTTAAACCTGCAGGGCCCCCACAAAAAAAAAAGTCCCAGAATGATTTGAACCATCTTTTTTACTTAACTGGAGGGGGGGAATATCCCTTTTCCGGGAAAACGCAGCAGGGCCCCCAAACCTGCTCCCCCCAGTTTTAAAAAGTGCCGGAAAAAGGAGTTTTTTAAACCCACCTTTTAGTTAAAACTGGAAATTTGACTTTTACCTGCCCGGGGCCCAAAGCTGTCCCCAAAAACCCCCTGCCCCAAAGTTTTAAAAAAATTTTGGCAAAAAGGAGTCTTTGAACCACCATTTTAGTTAAATTGGACTTTGGGACTTATCTGTCCTGTACCGCGGGAATGACCTTTAAAAACGTTGACCCACATTTTAAAAAAGTCCCACAAAAAGGAGTTTTTTGAACCCCCATTTTAGTTTAAAACGGACTTGAAATACCTGTCCGGGGCCCAAACAGCATGAGCCCCAAAAAAACCTGTTTGATCCCAGTTCACAAAGTGGCCCTATGCTTTTTTTGGGAACCCAGTGACTGTCTTTTTAATTTTTTTTGGTAATGACATTTTTTTACAAAATTTTTATTTGGGGGTTTTTTTTATTTTAGTTTTATTATTATCATTTTGTTTTTTTTTAAATTGTAAAATTTTTTCAACTTAACCCCTCCCGAATTTTTTAAAAAGGTTTTTTTTAAGTGTGGGATGTTTTTTTAATTTTGTCCGCACCCCATAAGAAATTTAAAATGTCCTAATTTCCAAAAAAAACACTTTTATTTGAGAAGCATTTGCCCCCCGGGTTTCTAAAGATTGATTCACCCAAATCAATTCAAGGGTTTTCTTTTTTTCCCCAATCTTCTTCATTGTTTGGGGAAAACGGGAACCCCCCGGGAGACCCAAATGTTTGCGCCCCATAGTGACCACCCCAAAAAAAAATTTTAACCCCTAAAAATTGGGGTTTTTTTGTGCCCAGCCCGGGAAACCCCTTTTTGACACTACTTAACCTCCCCAGAAATCACCTTTTTCAAAATTGTTTTTTTTAGAAAAAATTTGAAGCTCCCCTGTTCCCCCAAACGGGGACCCAGTGCTGCCGTCGCCATCTGTTAACACGAGGCCCAAGCTCCCAGACTTCCCGTGGGTGGGGGTGAGAGCCAGGTAGCTTTCTGTCAGTTTAAACACGCAGGTTCAGCTGCCGGGGCCCGGTTTAAGGGGGGTGGGGTTTTAGGCCCGGGCTGGCGTCCCCTTCATCTATTAACACGGGTTAAAAAATCCCCTTATAACCCCGGGGCAAGGGAAAACAGTCGTGCTGAAAGCAGAGTGCGGAGCGGAAGTGTGATTTTAAGCCCACCCTTTCCCTAGTACACAGAAAGGGACCTGGGTAGCGTTTGGCCCCCCCGTAGGAGTGCGGCCTTTGGCTTCATTGGGAAAATTGGTGGTTTGCCCCTGTTCCCCCCAGGTCCCCTTTTTTTCTTGGATTCTTTTTCTCTTTTTTACTAAAACGTGTGGGGGAAATTGTCTCTGTACTTTGTTCTCTTTCCGGGCTAAATACTGTTGCCCCTCTGAATAACCTAATCGGGGTCAATTTTTCCCTGTACCCCCCCTTGTCAATTAAAGGGAATTTTTTCCCGTATTTTGTACATGAAAATTTTTTATTTTATTTTTAATTTAGAAAAATTTTTTTTAAAAATAGGAGGGAATCCCCCCATGGCTTTTTTTTCCTTTTGTTAATTGTTTTAAAAAATGGGTTTGTTCATACAGGGATTGTAGCTTTGTTAAAGTTCTTCCCAAAAAAAGTTATTTTGAAATATTTTTTCCCAAATTAACGGTGTCCTACCTTTTTCCTTTTTTCTAAAGCACCTCCCCCTTGACCCACTCTTGCAATTGTGAAGAAAAAAAGGGGGGGGGGGGTTCTGTTAGAAACCAATTTTTTACAAATGGGGGCCCTTTGTGGTTCTAGCTGCATTTCACAGAAAAATCCCCCCAAAATTCAAAAAAATGCCCCATGAGCCCCCTTTTAAAATTTGGGAAAAAACAAATGTCTGTTAAGAAAAAAAAACTTTTTTTTTTTTTAATAGGCCCTGTAGTATTGCTGCATTTAAAAGCGCATGACTATAGAGGGGGCGAATTGTTTCTAACAAAAGTGGAATTCTTTTTGAATTTCGGGAAAAATTCGGTTCGGAACGAAGTCAAAAATTTTGGGGGTTACTTGGGGTGAACAAAGTGTGTTTTTGTTGAAAAAAGGGTTTGCGGACATGGCGGTACATGGGTAAAAGCATCTGGGAGGAAAAAAGGGCTTTCCCTGCTTGACTTTGTGAAGGGGGGGGGGGGTTTGGCCAATCAGAGCCCGGCGGGATTCTGTGACATCACGAAATATAAAAGGGCCGGGTGCAAAGCGGGAGCTCACACTCCTTTCATTTTGTGTAAATCAGGGAAGGTGCTCCCGGGTGTCAGCTCCTTACTAAAGAATTGTTTTATTTTATAGGTTTTATGGGGGGTTGTCTCAGTTGTCTCGGGGGACTTTTCCCTCTTAATGTTCTATTTCAAATTTTTTGGGGTATTGGATCTGAAATCCAGTGGGGTTTCCACTGCAGTGCATATACATTAAATTTACCAATTTGGGATCTAAGCCATTTCCTTTGTATTAAATTTAAAAAAAAACAGGTTTTTAAAATACAAATCCCCACTTTTTTTTTTGGCTGCTCAATTTATTGCGCAATTTAACCCAAAGGGGAAAAATTAAGCGTTGTTTTGTGGTTTTGCTGACCCCAAGAAAACCGTCTTTTTCAACGCCAAAATATAAAAATTTTTTCCCTGTACCCTAATTCACAAGCAAGGTTAATTAAAAACTGTTTTCTATTGTTGTGTGGCGTAGGAAAACACGCATAGTAACACGTAAAAAGCTATTTTTTTGTGGGGCTCAATTCTTTGGCGCAATTTACATAGGGGTTAATTAAGCGTTGTTTTGTGGTGTGCTGACCCCAAAAAAACCGTCTTTTTCAAACGCCAAAATATATAAATTTTCCTGTAGCCTAATTCACAAGCAAAGGTTTAATTACAATGTATCTTTTTTGGGTGTGGGTAAAAAACACGCAATTGTAAACACGCTACAAAGCTACTATTTTGTGGGGCTCAATTCTTTGGCGCAATTTACAACGAGGGGTTAAATTTAAGCGTTGTTTTGCTGGTGTGCTGACCCCAAGAAATCGTTTTTTCAACGCCAAATATATAAATTTTTCCTGTAGCCTAATTCACAAGCAAAGGTTAATTAACTGTATCTCTTGTTGTGTGGGTGGGAAAACACCCAATTCCAACACGCTACAAAGCTACTATTTTGTGGGGCTAAATTCTTTGGCGCAATTTACACCCAGGGGTTAATTAACGTTGTTTTGCTGGTGTGTGACCCCAAGAAACCGTCTTTTTCAACGCCAAAATATATAAATTTTTCCTGTAGCCTAATTCACAAGCAAAGGTTAATTACAACTGTATCTCTTGTTGTGTGGCGTAGAAAACCACGCAATTGTAACACGCTAAAAAGCTATATTTGTGCGGCTCAATTCTTTGGCGCAATTTACATCCAGGGGTTAATTAGCGTTGTTTTGCTGGTGTGCTGAAAAAAAAAAAAACCGTCTTTTCAACGTCAAAATTATATACATTTTTCCTGTACCCTTTAATTCACAAGCAAAGGTTAATTACAACTGTATCTCTTGTTGTGTGGCGTGGGAAAACACGCAATTGTAAACAGCTACAAAGCTACTAATTTGTGCGGCTCAATTCTTTGGCGAAATTTTAAACATCCAGGGGTTAATTAAGGTTGTTTTGCTGATGTGTGACAAAAATAAACCGTCTTTTTCAACGCCAAAATATATAAATTTTTCCTGTAGCCTAATTCACAAACAAAGGTTAATTACAACTGTATCTCTTGTTGTGTGGCGTAGAAAACACGCAATTGTAACACGCTACAAAGCTACTATTTTGTGGGGCTCAATTCCTTGGCGCAATTTACATCCAGGGGTTAATTAAGCGTTGTTTTGCTGGTGTGCTGACAAAAATAAACCGTCTTTTTCAACGCCAAAATATATAAATTTTTCCTGTAGCCTAATTCATGTCCGAAGGTTAATTAAGCCTGTTTGTGCTTTTATATTTAGTAAAACACACAGTGTTTTTTAAACGGCACATACAAGTAAATTTTTCCTGGCCATTTGTGGAGCCCCAATTTATATCCAAGGGTTACCCAAGTTGTTACTGGGTTCATTTGGAGTCAAAAACAGGGTGTATTATTTATTTTATACAGATATCATCATCAAACAGTGTCTGTAACATTTTAGATTCAAACAGTATGTCAGACAGAGAGGTGGAAGGTCTGCACCTGCGAGTGGCAGTGGCACAAACATTCCTGGAACAGGCCAGGTCGCAGCACAGCAAGGGGACGTCGCAGCATGGGTCACTCGGTGGGGCCCCAAAACTGCTGCTGTCATCTAGCGGCCGTGTGTTGACCAGAAACCCCAAGCGTTCTTGATTGGTTAACTAGGTCATCCTCTTCCTCCCAGATGACATTCTGACAAACCCCACCCAAGAGTCGGGGGGAAACCCTCAGACACAACCATTAGTTGGCATGGCCGGGAGCGGGTCAGCGGCCCTCACCTGTCCTCAGCCCGCCTCTTTTCCCATCCGGTTCCCTAGCCAGAGATCTACTATGGGGGTCTGGGCTCAGCCCCAACTATATAGCGAGGATGAACAATTTGAGGAGGGCAGTCAGCAGCTATTGGCAGCGAGGAAATGGGGCCAATATCGCCTGCTTCTTGCAGTAGGCGGCAAGTATAGATGTGGAGAGTGGGCATGGGAGGTCATGTTGTGAGAGGTCAGCCTCGGCATCCCAAAGGGACCGGTGATGAGGACAGCAGTGAGATGGAAAAACACAAATAGATGATGATGTAGCCGACCGCACTTGGGAGCCGGGTGAGGTAGGGCTTCATCTCGTCAGGAGAAGAGGGCGTCAGCTTGCGGTCAGGCAGCAGCGCAGCCAGCAAGTGGGTCGTGTGGCCGTGAGTCAGCAGGATAGCAGCAGTGTGAGGTCGGGAGCCAAGCGGCCAGGGGGTAAAAAAACCCGCTTCGCAGGCCCAAAGAAAGTGCGGCACTGGGGCTCCGCGAGGCAGCGACGGCAGTAGTCACTCAGTGCAGAGCGTTGCCGGTAAAATCCGATTCTCGGCGGTGTGGCAGTTCTTTGCTAAGACACCGGAGGAGCCGAATATGGGTTTATGTAAAATCTGTGGGCAGAAAGTGAAGCGTGGCCAGGGAGCTAACGTTGGACCATGGCCTGCGTCAACACAGGGCAGCGTCACACCCGGTGGCCTGGGAGAACGTGGCTCAGATGTGGTGGTCCACCCTGCCGCCGCAGCAACAGCAGCAGCAGCAGCAGCCCCCAGTGGCACGCATGCCATTGCACCCAGTCAAGGCTCCACCACCTTTTGCAGAAGGGAGCTGTTTCTCTTTGACTTTCTCCGGTCCAGATTGCTCCTGTCCTCTTTACTCATGGCGCCAGCAGTCGTTCAGCGAGGCGTTTGAAAAGAGAAAAGTATGCGTCCAAAACCATCCTAAGGTGCGCAGCTGACCGTGCTCTGTCCAAGTTGTTGCTACTGCAGTCCCCCCCTTTCCAAATGGTGGGACTCTGCACCGTTCAGGAAACTAAGGGGCTTGTGCCGACCCGAGATGGAGATTTCCCAAAGCCGTAATTTCTTTTCCAAAAAGGCAGTACCAGCACTTCATTAAAAAATGTAGAACGAAGGTGGGTCAGTCCTTTTAGCTTATCGGTTTGTTCCAAGGTGCACGGCAGCGGGACGTCTGAGCTGTAATACGGTCAGGGCCGTACATGTCTTTACGGCCCATGGGGAATGTGCTTCCTGCCCGGACACAACAACTTGGACAGGAGACGCCGCTTTCCCCCTCCACGTTGTCAAACCCGCTGCACCTGGCCAATGTCCGCCTCCCCTCCTCCCACCACCACCACATCTCAGCCCCCACAAGTACTTGCTCCATATACCAATGGTAGGGCACAGCGTGTCACGCGTTCTACACTGGTTGGGCCCCCGGCGACGAATCACACAGGGGAGGAACTGCTCGGTAAAGAGCAAGAAATCGATGTTTTGGCTTTCTCCAAAGGGCCCAAATGCAATCGGACCATGGTGACGGACAATGAGAGGAACATGGTGTCCCCGTGCACCGAGGGGGATGGTCCATGCGCCTGTGGCGACGTGTTCAATCTAGTTGTGAAAGGTTCTGGTCTTCCACGATCTTCAGAACATTTGAAAATGGCCAGGAAACTGTGCATGCTTTTATCTTTTCGTAAAAGCGGAACACCTCCCCGATTGCTGCGCAGACGGCCTCCCCAACCACTCTGATATGCGATGTTTCCACCCGTGGTTCCAGCCTGCTAGTTGGACGACTGTATGAAAGGAAAGGCCTTTTCGATTTTTTGATGATCCAGGCAGACGAAGTTATCCCTGTGTAACTTTGATGTAGCCAGTGGCAGCTATGCGTGACATTGACGTTTGTTAGGCCATTCGAGGAGGCGGCGTTATTTGTCATCGCAGGACTAGGGATGAATAAACTATTCCACTGCTTCAAAGGGCCTGGAACAGATGCTGAAAATCTGTTTTGGGCAGGGGACTGGAGACGTTTCGACAACATTCGTTGGGGCACATGAGTCCGGTGGGGACTGAAATGGAGGAGGAGGACTTGGAGCAGAAGGGATTGTCTGGTGAAAAGAGTGGATTTTCTACCCAGGGGGCAAGAGAGGAGGAGCAGGAGCAGTGGAGGAGGGGGGATGGAGTGAGGAAGACGAGGCAGATGACCCCAAGCATATGGCAGTATACAGTGGAAATGGAGGCGGGAGCCCTGGAGGGACTTGAGCAGTGGCCCAAGCATGCTTATTTGCCTGGTAGTGACGCGGGAAAAGTCAGGGATCCGGCAGAGGATGACTTCTGGTTCACCCTATTGGACCTCGTACCGGTCCAAAATGGGAGACTTTTTCCAAACTATTGAGAGGGAAGACAAACTCAATACTATGGGGAAAACCTCGTAATCAAATTGGCTGTGCCTTGTGCGGCATTGTCCTCCTCTGACAGGTCTGACGGGGGGTTCCTCAGCACTCACGTAATTTCTGCCGCGGCTTTCTGGGTAAGGTGGGGGGTTTGGAGCATACCAGCTCCATCAGTTGTAACCTGTCTGAGTCATGATGGGGGCAGCTTCCTTCACCCGCCTAGTGAGGGGGGGCAGTGCTCGCAGCAGCCAAGCAGGGGCCTAGAGCATCCCGAACCAAAAAGGTTGTGGCCTACTTGGACGCACTTGCCACCTCGTTAGAAGGGTCCCCTGGGCTCTGGGCAGCAAACTGGGTGTGTGGCCGCAACCCTTTCCGAGTTGCAGTGGAGAAGCGTCCTGCCGGCCCGTAGTGTGGCAATCAGAAGGGGTGTTAGTCGGCGGGGCCTCTTTCCCCCAAAGGGGAAACCCGCTTGTCCAAGGGAATTTTGGACGACTGCCTTTGTCAAGGGTGAACAGTCTTGGATCGCCAGGATTTCCACACACCCTTTGGTGTCAGTCTGGGTTTCCTCTGCCTCAGCCACTATTTGATTTCCAACCCACTGATGCCAAAACCCTCTGCTGACGTTTCTCCATCTGCTCCACCATCTTTACCCGGGGGCTGTTATTGCCACCCACCTTTAACACTCTTCATTTTGCCACTCTATGACCTCATCTGCTGCTGTGTTCCCTTTTCCGTGACTCCACCTGTTTCCCTTGTGCCACTGCCTACCTCATGCCTCCGCCGTGCTCCGCTTTCAGTCATTGTGCACTCTGTGGCTTCCTCCTGTTTGCCACTCCAGAATGTTTATTGTGCCACCCGCCCGATCTCATGCTGTGCTGTCGTGACCTCCACACTGTGTGATTGGCTTCTGTGGGACTAATGTTTTGCCGCCTCCAGAATGTCATTGTGCCACTGCCCGATCCATGCTGTGCTGTCGTTGGCCTCCACACTGTTCATTGTGCCACTCTGTGGCCTTTACTGTTTTTCCAACCCCCAGAATGTCATTGTGCCACTGCCTGGGCCTCGTTTCTGCTGCCGCCGTGCCCGCTTCAGTCATTGTGCCCTCTGTGGCTTCCCCCTTTTTTGCCACCTACAGAATGTCATTGTGCCACTGCTGACCTATGCTGCTGCCGCCGTGACCTTTGCTCCTCAGTCATTGTCCATTCTTGTGGTTCCTCCTGTTTTGCCACCTACAGAATGTCATTGTGCCACTCTCTGACCTCATGCTGCTGTGGCTTCCGCCGTCACCTCCACACTCTGTCACTAATGTTGCCACCTGAGCTCTCAGCTTGTTTTTTTCCAGCTTTCTCTGGCATGACTTTATCAGGCAACATTCCCGTTTCAGTTTTTTGGTCAGTTTTGCCCTTTTAAGTGCCCAGGGAATTTTATAGTGAAGCGATTCTAAGAGCGGCGGCAGTCATGTGCGTGTCATACTAAAACACAACATTGTATGAAGACCAAACCAAGCTCCCTCTGCATATTTAAGCATGGCACAACGTTCTACAGCACCCTGCAGGCTCTGTGCAGCCTGGAAATAACTGCTTTTTAACGCGATTCATGCCGAAGTAATTCGGAACAAAACAAATTTTGTCAGAAAATTCGGCGAAGTGACCGAATCGAATTTTTGAGAAATTCGCCCATCTATAAGCATGACCCAAAAAATTATAAAAATAACTTCTCAGCCACTGTTAAAAAATTTTGATGGAGAAATGCCACTTAGAAGCCCCATTTCTGTTCCAAAGGACCACGATTATTGCTGTATCTCACAGCAACATGACCCCAAAAAATTATAAATATGACTTCTCAGCCACTGTTAAAAATTGTGAGGGAGAAATGCCACTTAGAAGCCCCATTTCTGTTCCAAAGGACCACGATTATTGCTGTATCTCACAGCAACATGACTCCAAAAAATTATAAATATGACTTCCCAGCCACTGTTAAAAATTGTGAGGCAACATGACCCCAAAACCATTGAAAAATTCTAAAGGAAGTGGTAATGGAATATGGTTTTGTCATGAACCTTGGTGTCTTTTTACGTCTCCTACAGCAAACCAGCAAAATGAACTGTTGGGAACTGAGAATAAAAACTCAGTAGAAATGATCATTTTAAAAAACATTTTTCAAGAGGACCATTTCTTTTTGAAGGGAATGTGAAGTAGACCGGCAACTAATCAGTGACCTCGGCAATTGGGGCCACAACATCATCAGAGATCCATGCCTGATTCATCTTGATGAAAGTCAAACGATCCACATTATCTGTGGAAAGCCGGATGCGTTTGTCTGTAATGACTCCTCCAGCTGTGCTGAAGGTCCGCTCAGATATGACGCTGGCTGCTGGGCAGGACAACACCTCTATGGCGTGGCGAGCGAGCTCGGGCCATTCGTCCATTTTGGATACCAAGAAGTCTATTTGGTCCCGAACACATACAAAAACATCGGTGTTGAGACGCAGATAGTCGTGCACCTTGATCTTAAGCTGGTCTCTGTGTGTTGGATGTGTGCCCTGCATTGCATGAGTTGGTGAGGTGGTAAATAAAGATTGCCAGAGGTCACCCATTAGGCTTCTGCCACCTTGCCTGCTGCTGCTGCTGCCGCTACGGCTACTTGGCACTCTACTGCTGTCACGTCGCTGACGTTGTTCCACCGTGACATTTGAAGAACGTGAAGCAGACGCAACAGATTGTCTCCAGTTGATCAATCAGCAAGGTCTCCATTTCCGGCATTTTTACTCTCTATTTGGGTGGGTGGAAGGAAAGTGCTGAGTTTTGTTTTGTACCGGGGATCCAGGAGGGTGGCCACCCAGTAACTGTTGTTCATTTTGATGGCCTTAATGCGAGGATCATGTTGGAGGAAATGGAGCATCCAAGCACTCATGTGAGAGATGGAGCCTTGATTTCCCAAGCCTCTGGGTCGAGGGGCACTAGCAAACTGATCTTCCTCATCTTCCTCCTCCGCCTCAAATTCGCGCCAACCTCTTTCCAAGGCAGGGACGTCAGTAACATCGGTGTCTAGGAATTCCTCCTCCTCCTCCTCCTCCGCTGCCTCCGGCACAGCTTCAACACAGCCCTGACTTGCCTGAGATGATGCACCCTGAGAGCTGATGCGCCACCTTGCACTAGCTCTGGACCCCGAACCACTGCCTAATGAAGACCGATGAAATTGTGAAACTGTTGGGCCTTGTGGATTTGACGGAGAGAAAGGCTCCGTGTCCGCATCTGTGTCCGTCTCCTCCTCCGTCGCTGGCGGGAG
The DNA here is from genome assembly GCA_025379985.1 of Phyllomedusa bahiana. Classification (NCBI taxonomy): domain Eukaryota; kingdom Metazoa; phylum Chordata; class Amphibia; order Anura; family Hylidae; genus Phyllomedusa; species Phyllomedusa bahiana. Next base: position 14,524 of record JAODAL010033121.1, on the reverse strand, counting down.
TTGTTTCAGAGTGTCCAAGATCTTTCCCCAAAAACTAAGATCACCCAATGCTCATTGACAAGGGCATTGTCCGCATGACCTTTTTGGTGGCTTCTTCAAAACTGGCAAGGATGGGAGACTTTTAAACCTGCCTCCCTCTCGGTGGTTCAAAAACCCCGTGGCCCGTACCATGTTTGTCAGGCCATGTGTACTTCGTACTGGAAAGGGCTTTGCGTTTGTGCCAAATGCTGGAGCATGTGGGGAGGGTGGAAATTTCCCAGCTTGTTCCCACGTCAACAATGAGACGGTTGAGGGGAGGCCGAGTGCGCTGCAACGACCCAGGGGGACGAAGCAGGGTGCGAACGGCGGAAGTGCAAAACTCTTCCCTCATCTTCCTCCCCACTCAAATTGCCCCAACCTTTTCCAAGGCAGGGCGTCGGTAAGTCGGTGTCTGGGAAAAACCCCTCCCCCTCCCTCTTCCGTTTCCCTCCAGCACAGCTTCAACAAGGCCTGATTTGCCTCAGTGATGCACCCTGAGACTGATGTGCCCTTGCACTAGTCCTGGACCCCAAAAACCACTCCCAAATTTTGAAGCCCGATAAAATTGGAAACGTGGGGCCCTTGTGGATTCGACGGAGAAAAAGGCTCTGTTTTCCGATTGTGCCCTTTCCTCCTCCGTGCGGGGGGGGACCTGAAATTCAGAGTGCCAAAGATCGTTCCAGAAAAAGGGCATCACCCACATGACCATTTTGGGGGTTCTACAAAACTGGAAAGGTGGGCAGGTTCCTTTTACCTGCCCCCCACTTCGGGGGTAAAACCCCGGGGTCCGCACCACTGTTTGTCAGCCCAGTGTCACTTCGTACTGCGAAATGGCATTGCGCGCTCCAACAATCGGGGGGGGGGGGGGGGGGGGGGGGGGGGGGGGGGGGGGAGGGGGGGGGCGGGGGAGGGGGGGGGGGGGGGGGGGGGGGGGGGGGGGGGGGGGGGGGGGGGGGGGGGGGGGGGGGGGGGGGGGGGGCAGTGGAGGGTGGAATTCCACGTGTTGCCACGTCAACAATGGAGGTTGCGGGGGGGCCCGAGCTGACGCTGCAACGCAGCCAGGGGGACGGCAGGGTGCGAACGGGGGGAATTTGCAAACTCAACCTCGAGCCTTCTTCAGAGGAGCCCGACCCGGGTAGGCTTTAAAAAATTTATGGCGACGAGGTTCATGACATGTCCCAGGCAAGGGGGATGTCTCCAGCCCCCGATCTTAAGGGCGGCCAGCGATTTCCCCGTTACGCCCATCCCTTGCTGGCAAAAGGTTTTTCACCCACCCAGCGTCGGTCTCGTTGCGGAGACCCGTCCCAGCCCCGCCTGTGTGTGGAGGGTTTCCCCAAAGACAGTTTTAATTTCAACCGGCCTGGTTTCTTGGGCCCGTGATCCCCCACCGAGGCCTTGGGGGAAAGAGCCCCTGCACCATCCCGGGGTTTTTTGAAGAGCGTTGCCGAGTGAGAGCCCCCGTCAGACCAGGGGACATCCACCCAGCCCCCCAGTGAGCTGTCACAGAGATATGGGCCCTTGGCCCATGCTTACTACCCCATGTGTCGGTGGTGAGGGGATTTTTCCCGGGGACACAGTGAGACAACGCTTGAAATTTTAGATGCACGGGTGGTCAGGGGGGGACGGCCTTTTGGCAAAAAAAATGCCTGCTGGATTGGTATTGGGGGAGGAAGGGCCCATGCGGGGCGGAACCCATCTGTGTCCACCAGACGGAAAGGGCCCCAAACATTTCCCAAGGGCCCAAAAGCCGCAATCCCGAATTCAGGTTTTTGGCTTTAGGATGGTTTGGGTTAAAGGTTTCTTTGCTCCCAAAACCTGGAGCAAAAGGGGCTGCTAGCTGGCCCGTATGGCGTGCGGGTCGTCAAACTGGCAAAAGGAAAGGGGGGGTAGGATGGGTCTCTGGTGGTACTGGGGTACTTGGGGAGGTGGGGGGTGAAGCGGAGTGACCCCGATCATGACTCGAGGGGGCATGGGAGTGGGAAGCTTGGTGGTGGCGGAGGAGGAGGAGGGGAGACAGGGGGTGTGACAGTGGGGGATCCCCGGGTCGGTTGGGCCCTTTTTTGGGCCAAGGTTGCCTCCATTTCAACTCTGCATTCCCCTGCTGTGATAGACATGTTGGTGGTTTTAAAACACCAAAGATTCTTCCCTTATTTTGGGTTTTACGGCAAAAGGCGGCATATGACATCGCTGGGTGAATGGGCTTGCTAAAAAAAAGGCCCCAGCTTGAGAGGCCCGGCCCTTTTTTGATGGCATAAGGAGGGGGGGGTTTTTCCGCTGCCGTGGTGGCGGAATATATCGCAGACTTCTGCGACCGCCCTCCCCTTTTTGGGGCGGGACCCTATTTACATCCCCCAATCATTTTCCCTCCTTGTCCAGGATAAAGGCCCGAAAGCAAATTCTGCAAAAAAGACACGGGGGATCCGCAATGTGTCATCACTATATCATCATCAAAAAACAGGTGATTTGGTTCCCTGATTTTCTCATCCAGAGCTGCGGGCTAAAGAAGGGGCCTGAAGGGCGTTGCCGCCCCCCGGGTTTTTTCCCGTTGCCGGCTTCCTTATCTCCTTGATGGCATCAGAAATGGGCGTCAGAGCAGACAAAATCACCTTTTTTGGCCTCTTGTCTTTTAACATGCCTTCGCCCCCAAAACGCATTTTGTCTAAAAGGGGTCTTCAAAAAAATGGATTTTCACAGGGTGGGTACCAAGTTGAAATTTGGGTGCCTTGCTTCATGTTGGACGGATGCTGATGATGCTGTGACGCCATTTGGGGCCCCTGTGGGGGAAGGGGTAGATGCTGGATGCAGTTTGCTTTTAACCATGAAGAACAGATTGGCGACGCTTTTCGTTACTGAGTTACAGGGCCCTGCCCCACGATGACGGGGCCTGAGGTCCTGCAACTGACGATCCGCTGGCATGCGTGTTGTCGCCACCCTGGAAGGGAGCACTTTTTTCCGCCTTCCCTCCATGTCCTACCCCCCTCTTTGCGTTTAACCCTGAATTTCGCTCCATTTAAAAGAAATATAAAAATTTGGAAGGTATGGAGAGTTTTGGGAAAGTTCTTATTAAAAGACGAAATCACAGCTTTTTCAAATCCCTCAAATCAAAACAAAATTGTGGATTGAAAATTTTAAATGTAGGACCTTATCAAAAAAGCTTGACTGACCCAAAATGAAAAAAAAAACCCGTCTGAAATGTATGATAATAAACGGTATTTTTGGCACCTATAATTCACTGTGGGACTACAAATTGCTGTATTCAAATTTAACTGCAAAGTAGCTCTATCAACAAAGTTGATGACCAAAAAATGAAAAAAACCCGTCTGAAAAGTATTCAGATATAAACGGTTTTTTTGGGACCCATCAATTCACCTGTAGTGAAATACAAAATCTTGTATTCAAATTTAAAAGCAAATAGTCTATAAAAAAGTTGATGACCCAAAAATAAAAAAAAAAAACTTTTCTGAAATGATAGGATAATAAGGTATTTTTTTGGACCTATAAAAACACCTGTGGTAATACAAAAATTTTGGGATTCAAATTTAAGTGCTAGGTACTTCTATAACAAAGCTTGATGACCAAAAAATGAAAAAACACCTGTCTGAAATGTATACGGGTAATAAACGGTATTTTTGGCAACCCCATCAATTACCCGTAGTGACTACAAAATTGTGTATTCAAATTTTTAAATGCAAAGTAGCTCTTTTAACAAAGCCCTTTACTGACCAAAAGTGAAAAAAAAAAACACTTGTCTGAAATGTATCGGATAAAAAAACGGTATTTTTTGGGACCTATCAATTCCATGTGGTGACTACAAAATACTGTATTTAAAATTTTAAATGCTAGGTACCTCTTATAAAAAAAGTTGACTGCCAAAAGTGAAAAAACACCTGTTGAAATGTATCGGAAATAAACGGTATTTTTGGCACCTATCAATTCACGGGGTGACTACAAAAAAGCTTTTTTCAAATTTAAGTGTAGGTAACCCCTATCAAAAAGCTTGTTTTACCAAAAATGAAAAAAAAACCCCCTGTCTGAAAAGTATAGGATAATAAAAGGTTTTTTTTTGGCAAACCCAAACAATTACCCGTGGTGAACAAAATTGCTGTATTCAATTTAACTGCAAAGTAGCTCTATCAACAAAACTTGACTGACCAAAAGTGAAAAAAAAAAACCCATTGAAATGTTTTTAAGGATAAAAACGGTATTTTTGGCACCAAATTTAGTACAAATGTGGTGATACAAAATTGTTTTTATTCAAATTTAAGTGCAGGTACCCTATCAACAAAGCTTGATGACCAAAAGTGAAAAAAAACACCTGTCTGAAATGTATACGAAATAAACGGTATTTTTGGACTATAAATTTCACCCGTGGTGATACAAAATTGCTGTATTCAAAATTTTAAATGCAAAAGTAGCTTTTATAACAAAGCTTGAGACCAAAGTGAAAAAAAAAAACCCCGTCTGAAAAGTATAGGTAATAAACAGTATTTTTTGGGACCTATCAATTTTACCCGTGGTGACTCAAAATTGCTATATTCAATTTTAACTGCAAAGGGGCTCTATAACAAAACTGGCCTGCGCCAAGTGAAAAAAAAAAACGTATCTGAAAAGTATACGGGGGTAATAAAAGGGTTTTTTTTGGGACTTCAACCGTGATGACTACAAAATTGCTGGATTCAAATTTAAAAATGAAGGTGGCTTTTCAAAAAGTGGCCCGGGCAAATTTTAAAAAAGGGCCCTATCTGAAATTTTTTAAATGAGAATAAAAATGGGTTTTGCACCAAAAAAGACCTGAGTACTAGAAAGTTGTTCCTAATAAGGCAATGAATGTTAAACAAAGTTTTGGTGTTACAATATCCGTTCCTTTTTAGGATTGTCTGTGTTCGCCCGGGGGGCCCCCCCCCCCGCTACCCTGTGATTTACAGCGGTAGATGCCCCTTTAAAAATTTTTGCCTAAAATACCCAAAAAACTGCAAATCTCTGATCTAACTAAGTTCAAAGGACACACTAAAAGTGGCTGTCTCTGTGAAAAATAGAAAAATTTCGCTGAGCGTTGCTGGTTTTGGAAAGGCAGGCGCAGCCCCCTTTTTTTGAGACGCTGACACACATGTATGAACAGGAGGCTGTTCTTGTAAAACGAGGTCTGTGTTTTTCCAGCCAATCGCAACCCTCACATCCCCCATGGCGTCGGGACCACTCCACCTGTCTATTTGTGCTGATTTTTGGCCGACCAAAAGAAGAAGGCCGGGAAAAAGGACGGTTTTAGTTTGAAAGTTTTAAAAAATTTTCGATCAACGGTTAAAAAAACCCGGGCCGGGGTTTAACTTTGTCGATTTTAAAAATGTAAAATTTTTTGTTTAAAATAAAAAAAGTAAATTTTAAAATAACTAATTTATGTTTTTTATCTTGAAGAAAACAAAATTTCCCGAAAACATTTTTAAAAAGAAAAAATTTAATAAAAATAATAAAAAGCTCCTTTTTAAATGAAAATAAAAATAAACTTCAAAACTTTTGTTCAAACTTTTTTTTCATCCCCAAAACCTAGGGAGGTTCAGGTTTTAAAACTGGGAAAAATACCCGTAAAAGTTTTGGTCGTTAAAAAGAACAAAAATGGAAAAAAATTTTGCGCAAGGGCCCTTTAGGGGCCGTATAAGGAATTTCTTGTTTTACTTTCTGGGTACAATTTTTCCTTTTTTTATAGTATAACATTTTTGGTTTTTTAAAAATTTTTGAAATTTTTAACATACTAGCCAAAAAAATTTAAAAGTCATAAAAATGGAACAAATGTTCGAAGATTTTTAACCTTTTCGGGAAATAATTGTAGAAAGAAAAAAATGAAATTTTTTACATATTTTTCTTAGGGGGAAAAAATGACAAAATTCTGTAAAAAGGGTATGAAAGAAAGATTTTTTTTTAAAAATAAATTTATAAAAATGCCAAAAACAGTTAAGGCTAGGCTCACATCTGCATCAGAAATTCTATTAGCAGCTTCAATCACAGGTTCCTTTAAAAATGACAGGAAAAATAATGCAGCATGATGCACTACTTTTCCCATTTAAATGACTGACGCCATGATAGAAACCCGACAGACCCTACTATAATCTATGGAGTCCATTTAGCGCTTTAGGTGTCCATCATAGAAAGGTTCTTGCACCACTGTCATTTTTGGTGTGCGTCTTGCTTGTTGTCCAGCTGCTTCTTTCTATTCACTATGGACTACATTTGGATTTGCTATGTAAAATGGACGCATGTTCTACTAAACTATGAGTATATCACTATTTTGCGAAGAATGTTATAATGTATCTGAAGACTTATGGACAAATTGGATTAAAAGAAACCATGCTAGTTTGTCATACTAGTGCCTGATTTGAATAAATAGGCACAGGTTTTTTTTTTAGGGCTGGACAACTCTGCTTATTAGACAATAAGCAGATTACAAAATATCACCTGGTTCAGACATCTAGTAATCAGTTGTCCTCTGTGAGTAAATCTGTCTGAAATTTAAATCTCATTGTAGGCAAAGGTAAATAAAGATTATTTCCAAATACAATGCTGTTCTGGTTTTGCTTCATTTCAGCATTAGAGCGGTTCTTATTTCTTATTTGTTTACACAAGTTTTCCTAGGTTGCCGAACACCTCTCTATGCCCCAGCAGCCTTGGCCAGGATGGTAATATCACTTCCTGCTGTGTCTTATCAGCAGAATAAGATGTTTATCTTTCTTACGAACAAACTTTAACCATTTAGAGCTCTTTAGCTTTGTGTCCTGCAGGTGAAATTCTAACATCACCAATGTCTCTCTAACAGGCTCAGCTAGGAATTGTCAGTCTCTGTTGTAAAACTGTCCACAACCTGAACAGGAAGTGAAAGCTTCAAGCTGGCTATGAAGAGCAGGATCTGTTACACAGCTGGGGAAAAACACCTTTAAGTTAACCATTCCACTGGAGGGTAATTTCATCATGTCATATCAAAACTTTAGGTGGACTCTTTGCTACTCAGAACAGAGCAGAATACAAAAGACTGCATGTGGGATTCAAATTATTGATTAGTGTAAGTTTCCCACTAGGAGACAGGAAACTTTTACTGACCGAGGCCCCCCTCAGATGGGAAGTGACAGAAGATACAGTCATTGGAGTGGTCTTCAGAAGGATTTTATTTTTAGTAAGAAAAACCTTGGAAACCCACCATACATGCTAACACCAATGAAATAATGGAAATGTTAATTAGCTGAATCGTATAGACAAAATATTTCTGCCAAATCAGATTCTTATTAGCAAAACTTACTTAACCCCTTAAGTCAAATGCCTGAAAAACACTTACCGTATTTTTCGGACTATAAGGCGCACATAAAAGTCTATGATTTTCTCAGAAATCGAAAGTGTGCCTTATAGTCCAATGCGCCTTATATATGAAACAATTCTCACTTGGGTTTTGTTCAGAACGTATTTACAGCTAATTTAGTGACACTTATATGTAACTGATATGTAACTGATTTCCGATCGTAAATACGTTCCGAAATCAGTTTCAAATGAGTTGCAAATAAGTGTCACTAAGCCTATGTTCACACGGCTGATTTCAGAACTGATTCACGTCGGATTTCCGACGTAAATACGTCCCGAAATCAGTTGAAAATCAGTTGCAAATCAGTTGCAAATAAGCTTCACTAAGTGTGACACGTATTTTGCGATACGCCACGGAAATATGTACATGTATTGACTTTTGTTACAACTTTACAAGTTGAGAGTTATTGTGAAAGTGTTGAATGAAGCTTGGCTTGCGGTCTGAGCTTTGTTTCATTTAATGTGCCACACCTTATAATCCAGTGCGCCTTATATATGAACCAAGAAGACTTAACAGGCGCTCATTGATAATGCGCCTTATAGTCCGAAAAATACGGTAATGACCAGCACATTTTTTTTTTTTAGTTTTTCAATGATGCAGTTGTATGAGGCCTTGTTTTATTTGGGACAAGTTGTAATTTTTGGGGGAATAGATTAAGTTCACTTATAAATGAATGCAGAATTTAAAAAAAAAAATTTTGTAGTTTTTTTTTTTTTTACACCATTCACATTTCACACTTAATAACTTGTTAGATTAATTCTACAGGTTATTACAGTTGTGTCGATACCTAGTATGTATAGGGGTCTTTTTTTGTGTGTAAATATTTATTTTTATTTTATTATTTTTTTTATTTTTATTTTTCCACTTTTTAGTTTTTTTAAACTTTTTTTTTAAATCCAAAGAAGGGATAACTGTTTTACAATTTTTTTTTACACTTATTAATGTATGCTAATACATTATAATCTGTGTCAGTTTGACACAAGCAGCAATCAGGGCAGCACACAGTCTGCCCTGATCGCTGGCTTGTTACACAGACAGTCCTGGTGACTGTGCAGCTGTTCCCTGGGCTCTGTTGGTTCCCCGGGAGTCCCCATCACCCAACAGAGCAGGGGAAAGTCCTTAGATTATGTTGCGGTCACTGACCGCGACAATCAAAGTGTTATGCACCATGGAGCATAGGTTCCCCATTTATTGTTTGCAGAGACTGCAGCGACACCAAAAGACGTTGCTTCAGACGAACTACCTGAAATGCGGTGGTTAAAGGGTTAAAAGGTATTTTTTATAAAACTGTACATATGATTCTGTTGCTTCTTTTAAAATATTGTCCAACAACTTGCTTTGTTTCAGCAACATTAAATTACAAACTCAAACTTAAAATATCTTGACAGTCTTAAGATTCATTCCATCTTCTCTCAGCAAAATGTATTTTCTATTGAAACAAATACAAGGAAATCTAAATATATTTTATAGTCGAGCAAAAACCGTACAGCCTATGTGCCTCTACTCAATCCCGGGACGGAGACCCTATTTATTATCTTATGGGTTTGGGTATTTGAGAGTGGGTTTTTAAACTAGATAACCACTTTAACATTAGCAGTGATCATATAGATAACATGTACTTTGCTTGTGTTTCCTCTACTCAGTGAAAAAGATTAATATGTTTAAAAAGGAATTAAAAGGGGAAAAAGTAATAGGTAAAATAAGCCCAGAAAACATGGAGCTACATATATTCAAGTAACACTGTAACTAGAGATGGGCGCATCGATTCTAACAAAGTGGAATTTGTTTAGAATTTTTCGGGGGAAAACTTCGATTTGAACGAAGTTAATTTGGGGTGATTGCGGGAATGAAGGTTTTTTTAATTTATAATGGCTGCAAGCACATGGCTTTACATGGGCCCAAATAACTTGGGGGAAAAAAGGGAGTGCCTAAATGATTGTGCAGAGAGAAGAAAATCAGAGACCGGCGGATTCTGTGACGTCACAGCACTATATAAAACCGGGCGCGACGCTGGAAATTACTTTCTCTTGTGCCATGTTTGCTGCGCGCAAAGTATTGGGATCTCACAAAAAAGAAAGCCCTTTATACAGCGTTTTTTGGGGGGTTCAAGCTTTTCTCAGAGACTGCTTTCTTATTCAAATTTTGATTTTGTGGGGTATTGGAATTGAAGCCAGTGTGCGCCCAAATTAGCTGATATACATTTTAATGCTATTGTCCAGACTTTGAATCCCGGGTTATCTAAGCCTGTTGTTGCTGTTGTATTCAGTTAAGAAACAGCGTTTTTACAACCCAAATACCGTAAATTTTTGGCTGCTTATTCTTTTGCACAATTTTATCCAAGGGCTATTTAAAAGTTTTTGTGCTCTTGTAGTAAAAAAAAGAAAGGGTTTTTTTTTTTAAACCCCAAGAAAAAATTTTTCCCTGAGCATTTTCTATCCGAAGGGTTTAATTTAAAGTGTTTTTTGTGTTTGGTCGAAAAAATACTGTTTTTTTAACAGAATGCTGATAATTTTGGCAGCTAATTTTTTTGGCAATTTATACCCAAGGGTTAAATAAGCATTTTTCTGCTGTTGTGTCAGTAAAAGAAACAGTGTTTTTCTTCCCAAAGGAAATTTTCCCTGTAGCATAAAAATTTTGTGAGGGTTAATTAAGTTTTTTTCTGTGTTGTGTCAGTAAAATACAGTCTTTTAAACACGCACATAGCTGGAAATTTTTGGCAGCCCCATTTTTTTTTGCACAATTTAGATAAAAGGGTTAATTAAGCTTTTTTTGTGTTGTAGTCATAAAGAAACAGTGTTTTTACAAAAAATTTTGTAACATAATTTATATCCAAAGGTTTAATTAAGCCTGTTTGCGCTTTTATATTCAGAAAAATTCACAGTTTTTTTAAACGGCACAACAAGTACATTTTTCCTCCCCATTTGTGGAGACAATTTATACCCAAAGGGGTTTTCCCCAAGTTGTTAGGGTTCTTTTGGGAGTCAAAAAGGATGTGTATTTATCATATAAGATATCTTCATTAAAAGTTTTAAAATTTTTTGAACAAATAGTATGTCAGACAGAGAGGTGACGGCTCTTCACTTTGGGTGGCAGTGGCACAAACTTTCCTGGAGCGGGCAAGGTCGCAGCACAGTAAGGATGTGCAGCGGGGGGTCACTGGGTGGGGCCCAGAACTTCCCGGTGTCACTAGGGGCCGGTGTTACCAGCAACCCCAAAGGGTTCTTGATTGGTTTTACTATGTCATCCACTCCCCCCAGATGACTTTTGACAACCCCGCCAAAAGGCATGGGAAAGTCAGCACAACCCTTGTTAGCATGGCCCGGGGGTGGGTTGCGGCCCTCCCTGTCTCAAAACCCCCTCTGTCCCCTCCGTTCCCTCGCCGGAGATCTACTATGTGGTCTGGGTCAGGCCCTATACAGCGAGGGTGAAGAAATTTTAGGAGGCAGTCAGCAGTACGTGGGGGCCCAAGAAATGGGGCCAATATCCCCCGCTTTTTGCAGTAGGCGGAAAGTATATATGGGGGTGGGGGGGTCATGTTGGAGAGGTGCCCCTTTCTACAAATACCCTTGAGGGGACAGCAGTGAAGATGAAACAATAATGATGAGGATTAGCCGCCGCATTGGGAGCCCGGGGGAAACAAAGGACTTCATCATCGTCAGCGGCGCAGCTCAGGCAGCGGCGCAGCCCGCAAGTGGGTTTTGTAGGTGGAGCAGGGGAGCTGCGGCGAGGTCAGGAGCCAAGCGGCCCGGGGGGAGAAAAACCCGCTTCCCCAGGGCCCAAAAAAGTAGCGGCACATGGTCAGCAGGCAGCGGGGTAGTAGTCACTCAGTGCAGGCGTTGGCGGTTAAAAATCAGTATCGGCGGGGTGGCAGTTTTTGCTAAGACACCGGGGAGCCCAAAAATGGGTATATGTAGACTCTGTGGGCGAAAGTGAAGGGTGGCCGGGGCTACGTTTTGGCAAATGGCCCCGGTCAACACTGCAGCGTCTCATCCCGGGCGGGAAAAACTGCTCAAAGGGTTGTCATCCCGCGCCGCAGCGCGCAGTCCAAATGGCACGAAAACCCCTTGCGCCAGCAAGGCTTCCATTCTGCAGAAGGAAGCTGTTTTTTCCCTTTCCCTATCTCCGGTGCAGATGCACTTGCCACCCAGTTAGAAGATCGTGGACTACTGGGAGCCAAATGGATGGTGGCCGCAACCCTTTCGAGTTTGCAGGGAGAAGTTCTTGCCCGGCCGTTTGTGGCATAGAGGGGTGTTCAGGTGGGGGGGGCCCGTTCCCCAAAGGAGAAGCGCTTTTTCCACGGGAAAAGTGGAAGACTGACTTTGTCAAGATGAATCAGGGTGACGGCCAGGATTTCCACCCAATGCCTTGGGGTCGATTCATCAGTATGAACCCCACCAAAACTTTGCGAAATGAGTTGGGTTCAAACTACCCGCTTCGCCACAATTCTGATGCCACCCCCCTGCCTGATGCCCCAAACTGCTGCCCGTTTCTCCTTTCCTACCACCTCTTTACCAGGGGGGGTATTGCCCCCCATTCCACACTCTGTCATTGTACCACTCTGTGACTCATGCTGCTGCTGTTGTGGTGCCCGACCTTCATGTGTCATTGTGCCAATTTGTCTCAGATGTGTTTTTATAACGTAATCTTCACCTGTGTCATTGTGCCCCTGTCTGACCCTGCGCTGCGTGGTGCTGCCGTGACCTCCCCACTCTTCATTGTGCCCTCTGTGGGTACTCTGTTTTGCTACCCCAGAATGTCATTGTGCCCCTCCCTTTCCTCATGCTGCGCTGCTTTGATGCTGTCACCTCCACACTGTGTCATTGTGCCCTCTCTGCTCTGCTGTGTGGGCTGCTGCCTGCCTCCACACTCGTATTTTTGCCCCGTCCCCAAGTACCCTCAAAACCGTGGGTTAAGTGGGGTAAAGGCAGGGGTCCTCAAAAAATCACTTGCGCCCTGGCCCGCAGCTTTTGCTGGTGTGACCCCGGAATAGTCACCCCCGGAGAGGGTGACTTTGGTCTCTATTTTCTTGGGCACTGTACGGTCCAAATGGGAGCCTTTTTTCCCGTGTGAGGGGAGGGCAAACTAAAATACTATAGGAAATCCTCCTAGTCAGTTTGCTAACAATCTGAAATCATTTTGGCCCCGGCAATTTTACCTCCATCGCTTCAAATTTTTACCTAAAAAAGTTCCAAAATGTTTTTATGAAGTATAAAAATGGGGGTTTGAATCCAGTTTCTGCGTACACCAATTTTTTCAAATGCAGCGTATGGAAAATTTAAGGAGACCCTAAATCAGGGGAAAGTTTTAGGTGCTTGTTTTGCATTTGGTGCCTTGTGATAGAATTTTGTACAAAATGGATATGAATACAAAACAAATGCAGCAAAACTGGCTTGGATGAGCTTCTTCAGTATGAAGAATGGAATGTATGTCAAAATTTCAGACAGGGAAAAACCCCTCCGTCCCTCTTTTAGCCTGTCTGTATATCGTGTACCGTAATCTTGCTCCGTCCCTTGACCCCCGTCCTTGCCGGCTGCCTTTACCTTACGCTTGACCCCATCCCCAGTTTGCCTTACGATTTTGTACCCCGTGCACCCCGGTGCCCCGCAAGCAAATCACGTCAGGGGTAAAGACCCCGGTAGACTCCCGCCGCAGCAAGTCCATCCCCTTTTAGGGGGCTCTGGGAAAACCGGGCCCATTAGTTCCGTCCCCGGGATGGTATTTCCACGTCCCCTTATGTGTTGCGATTGTGGTGGCTTGGTAACCTATACTGTGTTCTTTGACGCAGGGTGGGATCTTACCCTCAGCTTGTTTTTTTCAGTGGCGTCCCATGACTTTATAGGCTGCATTTTCACTTCAGTTTTTTTGGGCAGTTTTGCCCCTTAAATGCAAGGGAAATTTAGGTGAAGCGTTCAAGAGCGGCGGCATCATGTGTTGTCTATAAAAAAACGCTTGTATGAAAAACCAAAAACCCAAACTCCCTCGCATATTTTTAAACTGGCCAAAGTTCTACCAACCCCACTGGGTCTCTGCAGCCGGGAAAAAGTGTTTTTTAATGCAATTGTCCCAAAATAATTCGGACCAAAAACGAATTTTGTGGAAAATTCGGCGGAAATGGCGAACCAAATTTTTGAGAAATTCGCCCATCTCTAACTGTAACTTAAGAAAGAATTGTACAGTAGAAATTCCATGAAATACCCAAGTTTATTATTTAAAGTCAATATTTAAAAAGTGATTGTAATTGAAATTTTTTGTTTTTTCCTGGAATCACCCTCATTAATCTTTGTTTTCAGTAGAAAATGTAATTGTAAATAATACCTCTGTGGATTAGTTCAGATGTCTATTTGCATCTTATTGGACATTTTAAAATACTGTTTAAAAATAAATGAAGAAAAGAACATTTTCAAGAAAGACTTTCACTAGGAATAGTAACTGTATAATACTATAAATATAATTATTCAGCTTTATATTATTAATATAAGGGCACATGTTAAGTGACCCAACAATCTCTTAAGCAATCTACTTGAAGTTTTGAATATATTAAACTTAATTAAAAAAATTTTTTCAGAAGTGTGTTTGTAAAAACAAAAGGTGGGAACATTTTCCCCGCAAAAAATTTACCTTTCTTTTTATCAGTGTCCAAATGTCCTCCTCCTGTTTATTTAAGCTGTTCTTGTACAATTGTGCAGAGTGGGAAAGAGTGCCAGCAATGGGACAATTAATCATTCTTAACAGATAATGTAGAGGCTGTTTATTTCAAGTCACAGTGGAGGTCTTAAGAAATTATTTTCAATAAAACATCAGGGTGGAAATTAAAAAAAAATCAATTCAACTTAATTCCTGGGGCTACCTTTGTTGTGTCCAAAAAAATTTTGAAAATTTTTTGAAAAAAATGAATAAGGGGAAAAGAATTTTGAAAAAGAAAAAATTCTAAGAAAAGAAAGAAAAATTTTAACCTTTGACTTTTTTTTTAATTTTTTACCCATAGAGCCATAACTAGTACTGTTTTTATTTGGCGATAATCATTTTAAAAATAGTTGCGTGCTGTTCTTTAAAGCACTTTAAGTCACCTTTTCCTACTGAGATTCTTTGCTTTATTTATAAATAAGTAACAAGAATGAGAAATACATTTTAAAAACGATCCGCCCCAATACACAAAAAATTTTTAAA
>JAODAL010033120.1:0-45972 GCA_025379985.1 Phyllomedusa bahiana | reverse complement strand
GCTTTTTTGCGGCCCCCATACTGTTAAAATGACGCAGCACTACAAATCTTTTAAAACAGCAATTTATATTCACCACAGGTGAATTGAAAGGGCAAAAAAAAAGTTTATTAACAAAAAAAACATTACTGTTTTTTTATTTTTTTGCGCCCCCAAAAAAACGTTCATTGACCAGCACTACGTAAATTAAAAACGCAATTCTAAAATCCCCCACAGGTAAATTTTGAAAGGGGGCAAAAAAAACTTTTATTATACAAAACATAACATTTACGGGTTTTTTGACTTTTGGCCCAGTACTGTTCATTGACGCACCCATCTACTAAATCTTAAAACAGGCAATTCTATTTTCCCACAGGTGAATTGAAAGGTGCAAAAAAAAACGTTTTATTATACGAAAACATAACAATACTGTTTTTTGACTTTTGCGCACCCATACTGTTCATTGACGCAGCATCTACGTAAATCTTAAAACAGCAATTCTATATTCACCACAGGTGAATTGAAAGGAGCAAAAAATACAGTTATTATATCAAAACATAACAGTTACGTGTTTTTTGACTTTGCCACCCAGTACTGTTCTTTGGGACCGCAGCATCTACGTAAATCTTAAAACAGCAATTCTATATTCACCCGGGTGAATTGAAAGGTGCAAAAAATACCGTTTAATTATACAAAACATAACAGTACGTGTTTTTTTTGACTTTTTCGCACCCAGTACTGTTCTTTGACGCAGCATCTACTTAAATCTTAAAACAGCAATTCTATATTCCCCACAGGTGAATTGAAAGGTGCAAAAAATACCGTGTAGTATACAAAACATAAAGATACGTGTCTTTTTGACATTTGAACGCACCCAGTACTGTTCATTGAGACGCAGCATCTACGTAAATCTTAAAACAGCAATTCTATAGTCACCACAGGTAATTGAAAGGTCAAAAAATACCGTTTATTATATCAAACATAACAGTTACGTGTTTTTTTTACATTTGCGCACCCAGTACTGTTCATTAGACGCAGCATCTTACGTAAATCTCTAAAACAGCAATTCTATATTCACGCACAGTGAATTGAAAGGTGCAAAAAATACAGTTATTATACTAAAACATAACAGATACCTTTTTTTTGAACTTTTGCGCACCAAGTACAGTTTCATTGACTGCAGAAAAAAAAAAAAAAAAATAAAGAAAAAAAATAAGAAACAAAAATAAAAAACATCGACTAATCTTAAAACAGCAATTCTATATTCACCACAGTGAATTGAAAGGGCAGAAAATACAGTTTATTATATCAAAACATAACAGTTACGTGTTTTTGACTTTTTGCGCACCCAGTACGTTCATTGACGGCAGCAATCTACGTAAAGCTTAACACCGCTAAAGTCTCTATAATCACCACAGGTGAATTGAAAAGGTTGCAAAAAAAACCGTGTATTACATACGAAAACATAACATATACGTGTTTTTTACTTTGCGGCTACCTGTACTTTTTGCATTGACGCAGCATCTACGTAAAATCTTTAAAACACTGCAATTCTATATCTCGCACAGTGAATTGAAAGGTGCAAAAATACAGTTTATTATATCAAAACATAACAGTTACTGTTTTTTTGACTTTGCGCACCTAGTACTTGTTCATATGAGACGCAGCATCTACGTAAATCTTAAACAGCAATCTATTATTCACCACAGTGAATTGAAAGGTGCAATAATACAGTTTATTATATCAAAACATAACAGTTTACGTGTTTTTTTGACTTTTGCGCAACAGTACTGTTCATATGACGCAGCATCTACTAAACCTTAAACAAGGCAATCTATAATCACCACAGGTGAATTGAAAGGGTGCAAAAAATACAGTTTTTATATCAAAACATTACATTACCGTGTTTTTTGACTTTGTGCGCACCCAGTACTGTTCATTGACGCAGCATCTACGTAAATCTTAAAACAGCAATACTATATTCACCACAGGTGAATTGAAAGGTTGCAAAAATACAGTTACTTATATCAAACATAACAGTTACGTGTTTTTGATTTGCGCACCAGTACTGTTCCATTGACGCAGCATCTACTAAATCCTTAAACAGCAATTCAATATTCACCACAGGTGAATTGAAGAGGTGCAAAAAATGACAGATTATTATAACTAAAAAAGAAAAAAAAAAAAAAAACATAACAGGATACCTGTTTTTTGACTTTTGCGTCACCCAGTACTGTGTTCATTGACGCAGCATTACGTAAATTCTAAAACATGCAATTCTATATTCACCACATGATTGAAGGTGCAAAAAATACCAGTTTGATTATATCAAAACATAACAAATTACGTGTTTTTGTTGACTTTGCGGCACCAGTACTGTTCATGTGACGCAGCATCTACGAAATCTTAAAACAGCATTCTATATTCACCACAGGTGAATTGAAAGGTGCAAAAAATACCGTGTAAAATACGAAAACATAACAGATACGTGTTTTTTGACTTTTGCGCACCCAGACTGTTCACTTGACGCAGCATCTACGTAAATCTTAAAACAGCAATTCTGATAATTCACCACAGTGAATTGAAAGGGTGCAAAAAATACCGAATTTTACGTATCAAACATAACAGTTTACTGTTTTTTTGACTTTTGCGGCACTCAGTACTGTTTCATTGACGCAGCATCTACGTAAGATCTTAAACAGCAATTCTATATTCACCACAGGTGAATTGAAAGTGCAAAAAATACCGTGTAGTATACAAAAACATAACAGATACGTGTTTTTTGACTTTGCGCACCCAGTACTGTTCATTGACGCAAGCATCTAACGTAAATCTTAAAACAGCAACTCAATAATACACCACAGGGAATTGAAAGGTGCAAAAAAATACAGTTTTATTATATCAAAACAAAACAGTTACTGTTTTTTGACTTTGCTCACCCATACTGTTCATTGACGCAGCATCTACGCAAAGCTAAGAACAGCAATACTATATTCCACCACAGTGAATTGAAAGGTGCAAAAAATACCTTTTATTATTCAAAACATAACATTTAAGTGTTTTTTGACTTTTGCGCACCAGTACTGTTCATTGACGCAGCATCAACGTAATCTAAAACAGCAATTCTATATTCACCACAGGTGAATTGAAAGTGCAAAAAATACATTTATTATACCATAACATAACAGATACGTGTTTTTTTGGACTTTTGCCAGGTCAATTTGTTGATATACACCTTCAGTTAAATTTGAATCCACAATTTTGTTTTGATATATAGAGGGATTTTGAGAATAGATGTGATTTGCCCGTCTTTTAAATAAGAGACTTTCCAAAACTATTACAGTACCTCTCAAATTTTATTTTCTGGAGCATGGAGCGAATGCAGTGTAAGCGAGCAAAGAGGGGGTAGCACAATGGAGGTAGAGGTACGAGAGAAAGGTGCTCCTTCCAGTGCTGGCGACACACGCATGCCAGCGGATCGTCATTTGCAGGACCGTCAGGCTGTCATCGCTGGGTCCAGGGCCCTGTGAATCTAAGTAACGAACATCGTCTCAATCTTCCTTCAGTGGTTAATGCAACCTGCATCTAGCAGTCTACCTCCTCGTCCTCCAGTCACGGCCAAAAATGTCTCATCAGCAGTCATCAGCATCCGTCAACATGTAAGAGCCCAAATGTCAACTCGTGTACCCACCACTGTGGACTAATCCCATGTGTCCTGAAGACCACTTTGATGACAAAAATGCGGTTGGGTCAGAAGGCATGTTAAAAGATCAAGAGGATGATTTAGTCTGCTGACGCCCAGTTTACTGATGCCACCAGAGGAGGTAGAAGGAAGCCGTCAATTGGCCAAAAATCCCGGGCGGATCGGCAACGCCTTGCAGTTCCCCATGCTTGGAAGCCCGCATCTTCTGGAAGCAGAAAGTCCAGGACGACCAATGTCACCTGTGTTGATGATGATGAATGATGATGACTGCGGATCCATCCTGGTCTTTTCCGCATGAATTTGCTTGCGAGCGCTTCATCTGTGACGAGGACGGAAACCGATGGGGTAGTGTCAATACGGTCCCGCCACAAAAAGGAGAGGTCGGTCGCATAAAAAAAAAGGAAGTCGCTGATAATTATTCCGCCAGCCCGGTCAGCGCCAAACCTCCACACCCCCGCCCCCACACCCCCCCCGCTCCTCGCTGTATCGCCGTCAAAAAGGTACCAGGACCTCTGCAAGCCTGGACTTCTTTGAGCATGCCTTCTGATTCACCCCCAGGCCCCCCCCGATTTCATATGCCCTTTTGCGTAAACGCATAAGTAGAGGCAAGAACCTTAAGTGGTTTAACCAACCACCAACATTTCTAGTCACAGGCAGTCGAATGCATGAGTTACACATGAGGGAACACTCTGGCCACTAAAATAGGCTCAGTATCCGATCGTCCTGTGCCTCCAACTCCACTGAGTCACTCCCACTTTCTCCGATCTCCTCCTGCCTCCTGCCTACCTACTCAAGCTATTCCTCCGCTGCCCATTTGTCTCTCAAGAGTCATATCAGGGATCAGCCTCCGAGACTTCAGCCTCTCACCCGTCTGCCCTAGTACCACAGAACTCACCAGAGACCCTTCCCTACTACCCTTCTCCTTCCGCCAGTTTGCCCGGACCTCACGCCGTACAGCTGCCTAGTCTAGCAGCCAGCCTTCTGTACTTCCAGGTTTGAGGGAACAGATAGAAACCCTTTAACCCAAACCATCCCAAGGTAGCCAAAAGCCTAATGTCGGCATTGCCAGGACTTTTGCTTGGAATGTTGCCTTTCCGTCTGGCTATGGCACAGATGTGGTTCCCGCCACGTCAGTGGCCCACGCCTGCCCCCAATACCATTATGCCTGAGCAGGCATTTCTTTGCCAGAAAAGCGTCCCTGCCCTGGCCAGCCATGTGTCCATCTAAAATTTCAAGACGCAGTTTGTCCTGCATCTGGTCCGGAAAAGCCATCTGCACCACCGACACATGGACTAGTACAGTCAACGCCAAGGCCGCTATAATCTCAGTGACACTCACTGGGTGAGCTGGGTGATGTCCCTCTGGGGGTGGGGACGGTGGCGTCTCATGGCTCGGCGCACGCTCTTCAAAACTGCAGGATGGTGCAGGGCTCTTCCCCCAAGGTCCTCTGGTTGCATCACTTGCCCAAGACACAGGCCTGTGAAATTAATCTGCCTTGGAGACCGTCACAACACAGGTCAGGAGGCTGTGGACGGCTCTAAGCAACGAGACCCGAGTGCTGGCTGGTGACAAGAACCTTGAGTGCCAGGACCAGTGAGTGTGCGATAACGGGCGAAATCTGCGTGGCCGCCCTTAAGATCGTAGGCGTAGGAGCAATCCCTTGCCTGGCACATGTCATGAACCTTGTCGTCCAGAAATTTTCCTAAAGAGCTACCCGGGTGCCTGGACTCTGCGAATAAGGCTCGAGGTCTGAGTTCGCACTTCCCGCCGTTCGCACCCTGCATCATACCCGCTGGCTGCGTTTGCAGCGTCCATCACGGCGCTCCCCAGTCAACCGTCTCAGTGTTGAGCGGTGGCAACACGCTGGAATCCACCCTCCATACAATGCTCCACGATTGTGCAGCAGCGCCATGCCATACGCAGTACGAGAGTGACCACATGGCCTGGACAACAGCGGTACGGAACCTCGGGGTGGTTGAACCACCGAAGTGAGGCAGGATGAAAGAGCTTCTGCAACCATCCTTGCCAGTTTTGAAGAAGCCACCAAAATGTTCATTGGCGGAAATGCCCTTGTCAGCATGAGCATTGTGGAGGATCTATTCTTGAACGATCGTTTGGACACTCTGAAACAACAGGTCCCGCCAGCTACGGAGGAGGAGACGGACTCAGATGCGACACGAGCCTCTTCTCTCCGTCAAATCCAACAAGGCCCGACAAGTTTCACAATTTCATCGTCTTCATTAGGCATTGTTTCGGGGTCCAGAGCTAGTGCAAGTGTGCGCCATCTGCCTCTCAGGTTGCATCATCTCAGGCAAGCCAAGGGTTGTGTGTTGAAGCTGTGCCGGAGGCAGCGAGGACGGAGGAGGAGGATGTATTCCTAGACACCGATTTTTGTTACCGCAGTCCGTCCCTGCTTGGAAAGATGTTGGCGCGACTTTGAGGTCTGAGGAGAAATGAGGAAGATCCAGTGCTAGTGCCCACTTCGACCCAAGGCTTTGGGAAAATCAAGGCTCCAATCTCCTCACATGAGTGCTTGAATGCTCCCATTTCTCCAACATGATCCTTCAGCATTAAGGCCATCAAAATGAACAACAGTTACTGGGTGGCCACCCACCTGGATCCCCGGACAAAACAAAAATCAGCACCTTCCTTCCACCCACCCAAAAAGAGATTAAAAATGCAGGAAATGGAGACCTTGCTGATTGATCAACTGGAGACACTGTGCGTCTGCTTCACGTTCCCCATATGTCACGGTGGAACAACATCAGCGACGTACATGCAAGTAGAGTGCCAAAGTAGGCGTAGCGGCAGACAGCAGGCAGGTGGCAGAAGCCTAATGGGTGACCTCTGGCAAATCGTTGTTACCACCCGTCACCAACGCATTCAATTCCGGGCACACATCCAACACACAAGATTCATTCTTAAGATCAATGTGCACGACTATCTGGCGTCTCAACACCGAGATGTTTTTGAGCATGTGTTCCGGACCACCAATAAGACTTCTGGTATTCCAAATTGACGAATGCCCGGCTGGCTCGTCACGCCATAGAGGTGTTGTCCATGCCCAGCAGCACAGCGTCTTATCTGAGTGGGGAGACCTTCAGCACAGCATGAGGCATTACAGACAAACGCATCCGGCGTTCCACAGATAAAGTGGATCGTTTTTGACTTTCAATCAAGATGAATCAGCATGATCTCTGATGATGTTGTTCGCCCCAATTGGCCGAGTCACCGATTAGTTGCCGGTCTACTTCACATCCTTTTCAACAGAAATGGTCCCCTCTTGAAAACTTTTTTTTAAAGTGACATTCTTACTGCATTTTAATTCTCTATTTCCGCAACAGTTCCATTTTGAGTTTTGCTGTGAGGAGACTGTAAAAGACAGCAACAGGGTTCATGACAACACCGTAATTCATATACTCACTTTATCTTAAGAAGTTTTCGCATTGTCATGGTTTTTGATGTCATCCGATAAATGGTTTCTGTGAGATACAGCAATAATCATGGTCCTTTGGAATACAGAAATGGTGACTCTAAGTTAGCATTTACCTCCCTCACAGATTTTTATAGTGCTGAGAAGTCATATTTATAATTTTTGTGGGTCCATGTTTGCTGTGAGATACAGCTATAATTAATGGTCCTTTTGAATATAATGTGGCTTCTAAGTGGCATTTCTCCCTCACAATTTTTAACAGTGCGAGAAGTCATTTTATAATTTGTTGGTCATGCTGCTTGAAATGCAGCAATGACTACGAGATTCCTATTATAAAAACATTGTTGTTTCTAACGACATTGTTCTTCACAATTGACCACCAGTGGCTCCAAGGTGTCATGCTTTGAATTTTTGGGGCAATTTCGCTGGACATGACAGCTATACAACAAAGGTTTTTTCCCCCCCCCCCCCCCCCCCCCCCCCCCCCCCACCCTATTCTAAAAAATGTGTCTTTTCTAACAGACATTTTGTTCTGCACAATGTCAGAGTGGCTCAAGGTGATGGTGCTGTCAGAAACAGAATAGGTAGGACACTGTTAAAGGACACAAATTGAAGAAATGACCTTGTTTTTTGCCAAGATCTTTAACAGAGCCTATCACTCCCTGTATGGAGACAACCCATTTAATAACCCAAATTAAAAAAAAGATAAACAAAACGATGGTGGGATATTCTCACTCCTATTCTAAATATGTGTTTTTCTAGACTATAACTAGTACTAAAAAACTTGCATGAGTACAAAATAAGCTGTCTAAAAAAATTCCTCTTGAGGTTAGGAGAGTTGCAGTGTAGTTGATGGGGTATTGCGGGAGTTTTGTGGGAAGGAGTCAGTCTTATGACCACGATGTAGGTTACTTCAGTAGAACATGGAGTATGGAAGCACAGAACAGAGAACAAAGTACAGAGACATTTCCTCCAGCATCGTCTGAGTAAAATGAGAAAAGAATGCCAAGATAAAGAGCACCTGGGGTGTAACCAGGAGCGTTAACCACCAGTATTTCCAGTGCAAGCTCATTGGTCCACACTCATACAGGGTCAGATCGCTACCCCGGTATTTACAGTGGAGACAGTAGGAATGCTGGAGTTCTCACACTCCGCTTCCGCACTCTGCTTCACACGACAGTTTCGTTGCTGCGTCGATCGAGGGCATTTTAACCTGCGTGTTTAATAGAGACTGGACGCCAGCCTGGCTTTCACCGCACCCCACTGTAACACCGGCCTGGTCATGCTGTGGCCCAGGACAGGTATAGTCCAATGTCCGCATTGAAACTAAAATGGTGTGTTGAAAGACTCTTTTCCGGCACTTTTTAAAATGTGGGGGTCACTGCAAGTGGTTTGGGGCTCATGCTGTGGCCCAGGACAGGTTATAGTCAATGTCCAGTGAAAACTAAAATGGTGGTTGAGATGACTCCTTTTTCCGGCAACTTTTTAAATGTGGGGGTCATGCAGGTTTGGGCCTCATCCTGTGCCCAGACAGGTGTATAGTCAATGTCCAGTGAAACTAAAATGGTTGTGTTGAAAAGGACCTTTTCCCCCCCCCTCCCCCCTTTTTTTCCGGCACTTTTTACAATGTGTGTCATGCAGTGTTTGGGGCTCATGCTGTGGCCCAGGACAAGTATAGTCAATGTCCCAGTGAAACTAAAATGGTGTTGAAAGGACTCCTTTCCTGGCACTTTTTAAATGTGGGAGGTCAAGCAGGTTTGGGGCTCGATGCTGCGTTCCAGGACAGGAAATTCAATGTCCAGTTCAAGTAAGATGAATGGTTCAAATCATACTGCCTTCTTGTGCACTTTTTAATTTTGTGGGTGATGCAGTGATTTAAGGTAGCTGTGGTACAAGACAGGATAAGTAAAATGGTCTGTACTTTTTTCTGTGAACTTTTATAACCTAAGTGTTTTGCCTAAGATGTCGGACGTATCCATTTGATGTTGTGGATGTATAATTTCAGTTCTCCGCCTTGGTTTGGGTGTAATAATGAAGTGTTGTTGCTCTCCCATAGACATTAAATGGTAATCGCTCATATCGTATGCTCACTTCGAAAAACCTTAACGATAGCGGCCGACTATCGAACTAACGATCGATCTCGATAGCCCAACGCAATCGCACACACTAATCAACATCTCTTCTCGTATTTTATCCCCAACAGAATTAACTGTATTGCAAAAGGGACTTTCTTTTTGTCCAACTCCAACTTTGGACACGTTTAAATTACAACAAGAACTGTGTTCATTTTATAGGTCACTTCGCCTCAAAGCACATTTCTCAAATCCCAATATGTGTCTTACAAATTCTACAACCCCACCTACTAAGAATTTATCTATTAAAAAGTTGGGTCTGCGCAAAAATAGCCCTTATAGTCCCCCACGTTCCTATCATCCAGTAGAAACTTATGTTGCAATCATCCAAAGGGAAATTGACCAGCTACTACACTCACAAGAATTTTTTAGATCCCGTAAAAATCTAACTCAGGAAGAGACTAGAGCGGTCAATAGTTTGAAAAATGATTCCAATATCATAATAAAACCTGCAGATAAAGGGGGTGCCGTAGTAGTGATGGATAAAATATACTACCGCCAAGAAATTATTAGACAGCTGGCAGATACAACCACCTATAGGGCACTACAATCAGACCCCATCTTTAAGATAAAAACCCATATTAAAAATTTATTGGATGACTTTGTGTCTAGAGACATCATAGATAAACACACATACTCTTTTCTAATTGCTGATCATCCTATTACTCCGGTTCTGTACATATTACCTAATATACACAAGAATTTGACAAAACCACCTGGAAGACCCATTGTGGCCTCCACAAATTCTGTTTTTTCTCCAATCTCCCAATTTCTTGAGAAGATTCTTAGTCCGTTAGTACGTGAGACAAAATCCTACCTCCTTGATACAGGCCACTTCCTGTCCCTGCTGCGAGAAGTTAATGATATATCAGACGAGACTTTGCTTGTTTCGATGGATGTCTGTAGTCTATATACATCAATTACCCACCACAAAGGTATAGAAGCCACTGTATCTTTATTACAGAAATCGAATCTATCATCTGAGGAAGTAACATGCTGTAAAGAACTCCTCACTGTGGTACTTGAGGAAAGTTATTTCCTATTTGAAGAAACTTTCTACGCCCAAACACAAGGTACTGCTATGGGGGCAAATATGGCCCCACCATATGCCAATGCATATATGGCGCAGTTTGAGGAACAGTTTGTTTATCCTAATCATTCATTTCAGAAACATGCCCTAATGTGGAAAAGATACATCGACGATGTCTTTTGCATTTGGGATGGAGGTGTCACATCTTTATTGGAATTTGTTGATTACCTTAATTCAGTTAGATCTGAATTACAATTCACACTCCAATATAACCCCAAACAGCTACCGTTTCTTGACACCCTAGTGGTTAAAAATCCTGACAATACTTTAAGTACAGATTTGTTCATGAAAACAACTGATAGAAACAATTTATTACATTATAAAAGTTGTCATCCTACCCATGTAAAGAGCACCCTACCCAAGTCCCAATTTACGAGGGTCACGAGAATAGTCTCTGATCAAACACAGAGACAAGCCAGATTGAGTACCATGAAACATAGATTTCTTAAGAGGGGTTATCCCAACCATATATTGAATTATGAGAACATGGGTCCATCAACTAGAACAAAATCTGAAAGACTTCCTTTCGTAAATACATACCATCCCAAAATGTCTGCTATACACGGTATTATTAAAAAACATTGGCACATCTTGGGTGAGGCTTATCCTGAGATTGCAGTATTTCAAAACCCGGTCCTTATTTGTTCTAAACGCCCCAAAAATGTAAGGGACATACTCGTAAAAGCTGACATCGGATCACAAAAGATTGCTAAGCCACAGCCCACTTTTTCTACACCCAAACGAGGGACCTTTCCCTGTCTACAATGTTGTCATTGCTCTAGCATAATTAGAGGTGATACGAAAATCACCCACGGACAGGTAGAAAGTACACTATACAAGGGTCTTTTTGTATATACTTTGTATAAAGGATCAATAGTATGGGTGCAACGAAAATAAAGAAATAAACATGATTTTATTGATATAATATTTTTTTTTTTCGTTACCCATATATTATTCGTTTTATATACACATCGGTACAACTTCTGTAGTGTTATAATTTGATTTGGGCCCAAATGTACAGTTTTATTTCAGATTGCATTAGAAAACCCCTAGGAGCGTCGCTTGCTCTCCCTTTGGGTCCAAATAACGGCCCCTCTTTTAACTTAGCCAATCACAGAGGCGGCTCAGAATTTCTTTTCCCCATAGAACTCTATGAGAAGTACTCGCGCTCTGATTGGCTAAGCTGGACGAGCCCCCGCCGCTTCAACCAATCAGCTCGTTTTCTGCATTTTTACTGATTTTGAACTGTCCCGCCTTTGAATATGATTGGTCAATTTTTCTCCATAGGTATAATGGGAAAATTGTCGCTCCTTTTTCTGATTGGCGGTTTATGCCGCCAAATGAGAATAGCTTAAACAATTTGAATTACTGTATTTCCCGGCGATTCTCTCTCTTTGCAATTCCCTTGTAGCGCCGGTCTCGGCGACAACGCGTTGTTTCGGGATTTTAACTGCTTTATTTGTAAAGAAGGGTTGGGTCTTTATCTGATAATGTTTTACATTTAATAAAAATAATTTTTTTTATTAATACTTCATGCCGCACGGCGCTGAGCGCCGAGATTTCAGAGCGCCCATCTCTCCATAGACTATAATGCGAGAAGTAGCTCGCGCTCTGATTGGCTGGGATAGCCAAGCCACCGCTAGCTCAGCCAATCAGCTCTTTTCTGTCTTTTTTCTGTATTTTGAATTATCCCGCCGTGGAATTCTGAATTTGGGCTAAACTTACTCCTAGAACAGAATAGGTCTTTGTCGCTCCTATTCTGATTGGTCAATAGTTCTCCATAGGTTTTAATGGGTCTCTGTCGCTCCTATTCTGATTGGCTGAGCTAGCCAAGTCCCCGGTAGCTCAGCCAATTAGCTATTTTCAGCATTTGTACTGTATTTTGAACTGCCCGCCCTTTGATTCTGATTGGCAATCCTTCCCCATAGGTTTTAATGGTTCACTGTCGCTCCTATTCTGATTGGCCGTTTATGCCGACCAATGAGAATAGGTTTTTAGAATTTGAATTACTGGATTTCCCGGCAATTTACAATATCATAAATTTTCGTGATATTGCGGCGTTCAAGATTTTAGGAAAGTGATTTTTTTTTAAAATTATGTTTATTTTTTTTCGTTCAGCTCTTTTTCTGACACTGTTTTCCACCTTTATAAAGGCGAATTTTTTCTGAATCATACTCCGCTGCACGGAGCGGAAACGCCGAGATTTGTGTAGCGATCTTCTATGTTTCCTCGCATGTTCCGATCCTGCTTCACTCCGCCTCCGCCGGAGCATTTAGACAAAAAAAACCCCGGTCGGCCTGTCGGAGCTGCCGAAACGCTGCACTGCGCTCGCTTTGCCGACTCGCCATCGTACATGCCTCGGAGTTTTCGAGTGTGCCGCGTCCCGCCCCGGAACGCCTACCCCGCGCTCACACCGCGCCCATTGCACGCCCCTTCATGCGGGGCGCAGCTGAAAGTGGCGAACGCTGGGCCTAACACCGCATCCCTGCGTCCGACAGGGGGATTCGGGCCGGGAGGCGCAGCTTACGCCAAAAAACAGGCGTAAAGCCCGATCATACATGTCGCCCTTTGTGTTTTTGCGTGTTTTTTTGCAGAGATGCACAGCAATAGATTTGCTATGTATTTCTGCAAAGAAAAACACACAAAGAACGAGCCAAAAATGTACAGCGCTTTACATTGACTCAGATAGCAAATTTTCTGCCCTGCTCAGTTGTTTTTTGCAACATGTTTCAGAAAACGACCAGCAAATAGAAAAACAAGCAAAAAAAAAAGACATTCTGTGGAAACAGGATGTTTTTACTTTTCAAGTCTATGAGACCTCTTTAGGGCATGTTCCCACGGCAAGGGTTTTTGGCCGGTTTTTCAGCCGGTTTGCGGTTTTTCAGACAGCCTGAAAAACCGGCCGAAAATGAGCACAATTGTGCTCCATGGAAAACCCGTGCAGCAGTCCCCACTGCACGGGTTTTCCGCCCGGCGGTTTTGCCGCCGGCGGACCGGCGGCAAAACATTGAGCAAGCACAATCTTCCATACGGTTTTTAGGACGGAATATGTGCTTCTCAATGGGAGGGGGGAGGGCTCTTCTCCGCTCATCGCGGAGAAAAGCCGCCCCCCCCCGCGGCCGTGGGGACGGGCGCAAAACAGGACAAATACCGGCCGGCAAACCAGACGGTATTTGTCCTATGCCGTGGGGATGCGCCCTTACAGTCGTTTTTTCAGCGTTTTTATAAAATGAAATAAGCTGAAAAAATTGATGTTTCTCTGTGCAGTGGAGATCTAAGAGATGTCAAACTGATAAACTGCATGGAGGAAAGGTTAAAAGAAGAGACGTCTAAGTGGAGACATAATTTATTTGTATAAGTGCACAAATGGCTACAAAAAAATATGGTGAAAAACTGTTTAATGTTACTCCCCCTATAAAAGACAAGGGGTTCCTCCTTGCATCTGGAGAAAAAAAGGTTCAGTCTCCAGAGGTGACAAGACTTCTTTACCGTAAGAACTGAGAATCTGTGAAGCAGCCACATCAGAAACAATTGAGGGCTTCAAAAAAGGCTTAGACAGTTACCTGCAACAAATTAATATTTATCCATTATTGCCATTCATATGCTGGTATGTCACAATGCCAATAAGGGAGTATGGAGCTTGTCTCTAACCTGTCACCAAAACCACTCTGGCCCTAACCTACCCCTGACGATATCCCTACCAATGTCCCTTGCTATGCTGATCCTAACCGAAACAGCACAGAAACCAGGGGTGTCACTAGGCAGTTTTATCCAGGGCTTGTGCCACAAATAAAATTGCTGCTGGCCCGAACCTGGCCCTGACTGGGTCTCACACACATCTGCAGTACGTGCACACAGTTGAAGATTACAGTTGGGGCAGGGAGCCATCTGTTCCCTTCCCCACCATCAACTCCCTCATGCAATGTTAATGAGTGGCGAAGGCGGCGTGATGTAGCTTCATCATGTTGCCATTCCTTCTGCATCATCAAGGCAGCAAGCGTAAGATACTTTACCTTAGGCTTTGTGGCCTGGGAGTTGCATCACAAGGCATGCTGCATGATGAGCACACCCCCCCTGCCTGGAGGTAACTAAAGGGGAGGGGGGAGAGGTGAGTAAAATTTATTATTGTTTGCTTTTTACCTTATATGACCACGGGGGCCATCTATATCCGTACCTACTGAGGGGTCACCTATATACTGACCTACTTGGGACATCTATATACCTATCTACTGAGGGAGTTACCTAAATACCAACCTACTGGTGGCATCTATATGCCTACCTACTAAGGAGAGTCTCCATATCCCGCCCCTATGGGGCATTTATACCCCTCCCTACTGAGGGCCTTATATACTGACTTACTGGGGGCATCTATATCCCTACCTACTGAGGGGTCACGTATATACCAATCTAATGGGGACATATATAAGTCAAAGCCAGTCCACGATAGCTCGCATGGACCATGGCAACACTTCAGCACAGAAAAATAGTGATGTCCCAAAAATTTTTATTTTAATTAAAAACACAATTTATTATGGCAACAGGATAAAACCACCTGTATGTGGTGATTTTTAGCCTGTTGCCATAATAAATTGCTGCTTTTATTCATCTACAAATTCTCTGGACAATCTACTGGGGGGAACCCACACTCACCGGCCCCCTTTATTTGGTACACCGGCCCAGTAAGGGTTGGGCCCCTTTTTCCTTAGAACGCCTCAAAATTTTTTCGTGGATGTTCAACAAAGGTTTGCAACGATGTCAATTGGGCAAGGGGCCCAAAAAGTGCCCAAAAAAATATTTCCCCCCACCATGACACCACCCCCACCAGCCTGAACCGTTTTATACAAGCAGGTGGGTCCTGCTTTTATGTTTTTTGACGCAAAATTTTGAAACCCCACCATCCAATTCCAGCAAAATCGGATCATCAACCAGGCAACGTTTTTTTTCCCTCTTCTATTGTCCAATTTCGATGAGATTTTGGGGAAAATTGGGGCCTCAGTTTTTTTCCCGTTCTTAGCTGAAAGGGGCACCCGGTTTTGGGGCTTTTTGTGCTTTAGCCCATCTGCCCAAAGTTCGCCATACTTGGGGTTCAGAGATTGCTCTTCTGCCACCTTGGGTTTTAACGGGGGGCTATTTTAGTCACTGTTGCCTTTTTATCAATCGAAACCATTGCCCCCTTCTCCTTTTTACCTTGGCATGAACAAGGCATTTCCCCCCACAGGCTGCCGCTCACTGGTTTTTTTTCTTTTTGGACCATTTTCTGTAAACCCTAGAGATGGTTGTGCGGAAAATCCCAGGAGATCACCCAGTTTCTGAAATACTCAGACCAGCCCTTCTGGCACCAACAACCATGCCACTTTTCAAAGGCGCTCAAATCACCTTTCTTCCCCATATGATGCTCGGTTTGAACTGCAGGAGTTTGTCTTGCCCATGTCTACATGCCTAAATGCACTGAGTTGCCGCCAAGTGATTGGCTGATTAGAAATTAAGTGTTAACGAGCAGTTGGACAGGTGTACCTAATAAAGTGGCCGGTGAGTGTATAACCACCTAATTATTAAGGGGGCCTATAAACCCACCTACTAAGGGGACCTATATATCTAGGTAGTTGGTCTCCAAGGAATCGGTACTCTGACCTCCACACCTCTCTGGAGATTGTGCTAGTAAGCTGTGGCCCCCAACCCTCCATCCTCCTCCCCACAACTATTGTGTTATAAGGCTTAGTGCCAACACAAAACACGGCCTTCACCTATCATCCTATAAAACTTACCTCCACGTACCATCCTATGGGGAATTTGGGTAGGAAGGTGCTGAAAAAAATGTGGATTCCAAGATATTTGTGTGGTAAATTCTGCTGAAAGGAGCCATCAATGTGGGATTACAAAAGGAGAGACCTTGACTCATCACAGAAGAGGTTACCTCTGAGTCACTGGCTGTAACTGCACTGTTATCACTTATTTGTCTGCAACATGTCAGTGCGCATGTGTACAACTGGTAGTCACTAAGTGGTGGTCTTATGGAGTTATGAGTGGCAGTATTATTTAGTCTTTAGCTGTTATTGGGATTTATAGTCTTGATATTGTGGGATTTTTTGATGGTAGTACATATGGTATGTTTTCCCCATGTATAGGTGTATTATTTGATGAATATTATTTAGAGATATTACACTGTCATACATAGATCCACGCTTTTGAAAAGGCAAACTTGTCAGCACTGATTTTCATTGTACATTGTACTGCTGAGGTGATGTACAGAATCTATGCAAAACACTTGTAAATTTAGTTACAGGAACATATTTTTTATCCATAAAATACATGCTGCAGTTCATGTACTGTGAAAAATGGTGGGTGAACTGGATGTTTTAGGACCCAAGCAATGCCCCTGACAGAACCACCAAAAAGAATTTAGGATTAGTGATGAGCGATTACGTTGACTACGTATCGGTCGATAGTCGATATGGCAATTTCAAGAATTTTTCCCATATCATAATAGATTATCGCCATGACCATTAAAGTCTTTTTGGGGGGGAACAACACCTTCATTTTTACACCCCCAAAAAGGGCTGGAGAAGCTGAAATTAACTCCACAACATCAATGGATCGTGTTTTCATCTTAGGCAACACACTTAGGTTATAAAAGCCACAGAAAAAAAGTCACAACAGACCATCACTATCCCTGTCCTTGAACCACAGACATGACCCTTAACTGTATGCGACTCCACAAAATTAAAAAGAGTTGCCAAGAAGTCATAATGATTTGAACCCATCATTTTACTTGAACGTGTGACAATGAAATATCGGTGTCCTGGAAATGCAGCATAGCCCCAAACCTGCATGACCCCAATTAAAAAGTCTGCCCAGAAAAAGGAGTCCCTTTCTCAACCACCATTTTAGTTGAAACTGTGACATTGACTATACCTGTCCTGGAGACAGCATGATCTTCAAACCTGGCATGACCCCCAGAATTAAAAAGTGCGGAAAAATGAGTCTTCAACACCAATTTATTTTCAACTGGACATAGACTATACCTGTCCAGGCCGACATGCTATGAGCCCGCAAACCTGCATGACCCCCAGATTAAAAAGTGCTGGAAAAAGGATTCTTTGAACCACCGAATTTAGGTTGAACTAAGACATAGACTATCCTTTCCTGTAACGCAGTATGAACCATTAAACTTGTCTGACCCACAATTAAAGAAATGGTGTGCTCTTATCAACCAAGCTGACTGGGCAAATGTTGAAAAAATCACCTATCATGAAATGTAGTACAGATAATATAAATGTTGGAGTTTTGCACCTATCAAATACACCTGTCTGATGACCGACAAAAAATTGCTGGTACTCTTGAAATATTGAAGTCAAGAGTTCCTCTATTCAACAAAGCCTGGACTGGGCAAAATGTGAAAAAAAACACCTATCTGAAATGTATACGGATAATAAAAGCACACACTATACACATCTCCTACACAAATAGACGCTTGCAGTTACTAAAAAGAACTGTATCCTAATAATAAGCTTCAGGACTTGCCCCAACATACAACAGAAACTGTCAATAAAAAAAGCCATTGAGCAATTGCAATGTCTAAACTTAAGATATTATTCGGCTGTCACTATATGCACTATCCTTTAAAGGAGCTTGATGCTGTGTCTCGGCTGCATCTCCCACCCCAACCTCCCCCCCCTCAGCTCCACCCTACGTGACTTGTTACAGGGCTAAAGATTGATGCTCCTTTAAAAAGTTCTCAGCCGTAAACTACTACAAAGATCTGCAAATCTCTAATCTTCACCTGAAGTCTTGATCTCTAATGTTCACAACTAAAAAATAGGCGTGTCTCTAGTGAACAAATAGAATAAAATATATTTCGTGCTATGCTGTTTGCTGAGGCTGTTGTTCGTAAGACTAGATGGAGAGCAGCGATAGCGCATCAACACCAACACCTTAAAGAAGAACGCTGACGACATACTCGTTCTGGAAGATGCATGAACTCAGGAGAAGAGGGCTGTATTCTAATGTGAAATACGAGGTCATGTGATTTCTTAATCTTCAGACGCATCTCTAACGGCATGATAACACACATCCCAGTCATGACTTCGCACACACAGCTGCCCCCTGCTCTATTCTCAAAGCTGATTTGCTGGCCGCCAAATATGTCAGGAAGCGCTAGTAAGAAAAGGCGCGATCTTAATAGATTATGCACAGATTTTAACCTAAATTATCGCGTGATCGAAAAAATCCGATCAACATAAAAACCGTGCCGATTTCAACTTTGTCGATAATAATCACTCAACACTACTTAGGATTAAAACACACTGCAAGATTGATACAGGGCAGAACTGAAGCAAATGAGAACTAAGAGAAGACAGAACTTAAAAATCCTGGAAAAAATAAGCCAAACAGACATGCAATGCCAGAAACATAATGCTTGCATAACCCTCACAATGATCGACAAACTTGCTCAGCAACCGTATACACAGGCGCACAGCTGCGCCAGTGTAAGAGTTGTCAGCTTTATAGAGGGCTAACAATCAACCATTCCCAAGCTCACATGTGCAGAATGGTTATCTAATAGTCCAGAGAGTTGTTAAAGGCTTTTACATATGAAATGTCAGGGGCATTTGTAATACATTATTACCTGAGAGTCTTAAATATTAGATACAATAGTCTATCGATTACCCTCGATGGTGTATAAATTTGTTTTATAAATGCAAAATTCATCAACTCTGAAGCAGAGTGTGTGGAACTCCGTCACATAACTGGTTGTACTGCTTCTCTGATACAATAATTACAATAATATACTGCTTACTATATCAGGCAGATCTCTACATCTCTGCTCACCTGTTCTTTTATTGTAACTAAGATACTTTGGAGGGAGACATGCACTAGTAGGTTGCCGCTAGTATAAGTGACCCTGGCGGCTAAATAAAACATAACTTTTATTATTATACCAAAAATAAAAATGATAAACAAGGCAAAACAAATAACAACACAAAACCCTAACAAATAAATCCCTAAGAATACTCCTAAGACAACTAAGACGTAAGTTTTTTTTTATTTCTTTAGTATATTTTATCTTTAGGTATTTTCGCAGAAGTTATTCTGTGTGAATTGTGTAGAGCTGGTTATCTATTGTTTGCGGTTCCCATAATGATCACCAGCCTGACTGTGGTGGAAAAACGAGTCAGAACATTTTTTTCATTTCGGTATATACGTGTAAACACTCTTTGGTATCTTTTTTTCTTTGATGTATTTCTTGTGTAAGTATGATTATGAGTATTGTATATATATGATGTTCACGCGTACTAGCTTGTTAGGGCAACTAGGGCCCTGTTAGTTCAGGTTCCGGTTTGGGGACCCCCTTATTGGGGCGATCTCTCCATTGTTGCTAGGCAGCCGTAGTTGTCTTAGAACGGTAATTCATAGGGGATTTGTTTAGTTGCTTTGGAATGTTTATTTTATGTGTCATTGTATATCATTGTTTTTATTTTTGAGTGTAATAAAGAGTTATGTTATTATCTAGCCCCAGGTCTTTATACTATCATGTATTGATTGATTGTGGTAATTATTTGTATAACCGGGCATTATAGCATCTATTTATTGTGGTCTTTCGCTGCGCCAACATATCATTTGGTGGTAGGGTTTCTGTGGTTTTTCTGTGACATAAGCTCCATGATAAAAATTTACCAAGCACTCTTATGTGTTTGTAGTGGACACCATAAGTGGACTGGAGAACCATATGTTCTTATTCACGCTCTAAAATGAGTACTTTTATATTTTTCATGCCCCTGAGGAAACGGGAAAAGTGTTTTGGTTCTATATTACTGCTATTTGTACATTATGCATTTATTTGTCTCAGGCTCAGTTCCTCTACTGCTGGACTGTATATGGAGTGTGTCTTAAATAGAGTTAAGAGGGTGGTACCAGGGCAGGTGAGGGCTAGACTGGTGGGGTTGCCATTTTCCATCTGGAAGGTAAGCTAGGTTAAAACGTAAGTCCTTATTATCGCGCTCCTTTTTTCCTTCTCATCCTACTTTTCGATTACTTCAAGAACCTTAAACCCTTCACTAACCTGATCCAACCATCGACGACGACACAATCATTAGAGGAGCCAGTGCAGAGTACATATCTTTACTCCGTTTGTTTTGTGGGTGTTATGTTTTGTTTTAGTACTTGTTTTTTTACATGCATTTTTATTGGTAGGTTTTATTATGGGGATCCCTCTGTGATAACCTAAATTGTTTTTTTTTTTTGGTCTCCTATATTTCAATGTAAATATACTTCCTCTAAGCTATATGCTTATTAGATAAGAGTGAGGAAAGAAATAAAAGCATAGCAGTTCTCATGGAGGGCAGATTGCACAGGCTATACTATTTCATAGTGTAGATATGCAGAAGAGCACACTAGGCAGAGTCTGAAGGCAGAGGAACGGGATAGGAAAATGATACACTCATAAACATCAGTGCCCATCAACACAAGGGAAATGAAAGCCTTCAAGGTCTGTAGAAGGAGAAATGAATCCAGGAAAGAAGTTATCCTTGGACATTAGCGATAGTTGAAGTCAGCAGCTTTCTGGACATAAAGGGCAACATGTATGTACGGGGCTGCACCAGAAGTCTGGTGTCTTTTCAGCCCAAAAACTGCCAAAGACTCAATCTGGAAAAAGAATTGGTGCTCTACATAAAGATGGCCTAAGCTATAAGACGATTGCCAACACACTAAAACTGACCTTCGAACGCGCCACAGTTCATCGTGTGAACATACCCTTACGGTCCATATCTCATCTGGAAACAACATGCGGATATCACTTCAAAAATTATACCAAAATTATATAGAATCTCAACAAATGTACCTATTGAATGTTTATCATAAAGCACAAAAAATCATCTATGTGATACTCAATTCCTGGCTTTTAATATGTACAAATAGAGTCTTAAACTCATGAAAAATGATGCTGCATATTAAACCGATGCACAGATTCCACTATTCTGTGTTGTAACCCATACATTCAAAACATAATACACAACTGCATTTATGACAAACATATACAAAAGCTGAAGACATATATATATTATTTTAATCATAGTGTAAATTGGATAGAGAACAATATAACCTGTTTCGTACAGTGGAACATATAGAATAACCGAGGATTTTTTTAACACTTCTGATTTGGATGCAGGTTAGCTCCATATCACTGGGTCAGTACTGCCATTGCAGGGTCCAGCGAGGCTCTGCTCAAAAGAACGGACATCCTTTTTTTTCTCACCTTGGGTTTGAAATCCGTGCTGTAATTTGCTGTGTAAACTACATCATGGACTAACCATTCAAACAAATGGTGATCAGATTATATAAGGATTTTAGCGAGGAATCCAACACGGAATCTCGACTGAATTACTCGTTCAAATCTGTTGTGTGAACTTGCCCTAATATTAATAAATGAGGGAGGGAAAAATGACTCACTAACATTAAGGCTATGTTCACACCATGTACTGTGGCGTGCTGCAGTGCTTCTTGTCTTTCGGGAGCTTGCGCTAATACTCGCATACTCCCGTGGCATGGGGGGGGCGCCTGCCCCGTTGACATTCATTACTCGTAGCGCATATTCGGCGCCGTAATTGACATGTCACTTATTTCCCCGCGCATACAATAGATTGCATTGCCCACGGGGGAGGGGCGTAATCCATATTTCTCTATGAAAACTATGGTTACCGTAATTTCGGCGGCTCTGCCCTATTAGAGCAAAAATACACCGAAATGTGCACTGAAATTACCCCGTGTGAACACACCCTAAGAACTGAGAAGGTTACTAAGTGTAACCTTGGAATTCTGTGACCTGTATGAATGCATTAGTCGTACGGGGGTTAAAGTTGAAAGGGAAATTTAAAATTTACGAGTGTACTACTTTTCTGGGTTACGGGAAGAATTTTTCATTAACTAAGAAAAATAAATTAAAAATCTTTGTTTGTGTTTTTTATTTTCCTTGGGTAAATGTTTTTATTCTCCACCCAAAACAAATTATTCACATTTGCAGCGCGGGGACAAAGGAGGGGTTACAAGTATGAATATGTATGTATGCATTTGTAATCTTTTGTTAAGGAAAGGACGGTTTCTGCAATAATTCAATAATGTGAAAGAAGACAGTGCCCTCATGTGGCAGCTCTGAATTATTACAAAAAGATGTAAAATGTAATAAATAAAAATTTTAATTATCAGATCACATTTTGCAGTAAAAATTTAGAGGGTTAAATCAATACAATCGATTACAAAAAAAGGGGGTTTTTTTTCCCGGGAAATTTGCGCCTGTTTAGTTTGGGCAGGGGGCGCTCATCATATTTTATGTAAAGTCGGGCGCCTGCCTGTTTGGGGCGCGTGGGGGACTTGGGCGTGCGGGGCTGCCCAAAGAATCCCCCCCCGGGGTAGGCACTCTACTTCCATGAAAAGTCCCCCCGGCCTGCCATGTGGGGGGCGCAGTGGGGGACTTGGGCGCAGTGCGGCGGGCTAGATTCGCTGCCCGAGGAGGTGCGCTCATACATGCGGGGAAAATTTCCCTAAAAAACGGTTTTTGCTGAGCCCGGCGCTACATAAGGAAATTGCAATAAAAGGAATGCCGGGGGGAAAAATACGTAATCCAAATTATTTAAGTTTCTGATTGGTCGGCATAAACCAGCAATCAATAGGAGCGACAGTGGCCCTTTCAAACTAGGGAGGAAAAATTGCCCAATAAAGAATAGGAGCGACAGAAAACCCTTTTCTAACCTATGGGAAATTTTGCCTATTTTAAAGGGGGGAAAGTTAAAAATCAGTAAAAAGGAAAAGAGTGTTATTTAAAGGGCGGGGCTGCCCAGTTAGCCAATCAGAGCGCGGCTTTTTTTCCATAAGTTTATGGGGAAAAGAATTCAGAGCGAGTTGTGATTGGCTAATTTTTAAAAGAGGCCCCTTTATTTGGCCCAAGGGGAGAGCGAGCGACGCTCCTATGGGTTTTTTAAGCAATCTGAAAAAAATGTAATGGCCAAAAATAAATGACTCCAAATGGTCCCGATGTGTATAAAAAATGAAAATAAAGGGGGGAAAAAAAAAAAATATTTTTCACTAAAAATTTGGTATTTCTTTATTTTCGTTACCCAAAGGATCAAAAATTTTGGGTGTAACGAAAATAAAGAAATCCCAATGATTTTGTGAATTATATTTTTTATTTCTTTACCCCCATATTATTTTCATTTTTTATCACATCGGGACAACTTCTGTACTCTTTCTTTTGTTTTCGGCCTGTACATTTTATTTCAGATTGTAAAAACATATCGGCTTTCAAGTTTCCCCGATGGGGTTTTCCATTGCGTTTTTTCGGATCCGTTCTAAAAATTGAATGAAATTCTTGACCGAAAGAGCAGCAGGCGCCCCTTTTTAAACGTAGGTTGAGTCCGTGTGCCAAAACAAGAAAAACACGCACCGCAATTGGATGCATTTGGACCCCTTTTGACCTGTGTTTTGATGCGATTTTTGGACCAAAAAAATGTGAACATACTTTGGTATCCCTTTGGGGTTTTTTTCCGGGTGTATTTGCGGAGCGTATTTGTGCGAAATGCCCTAAGTCATTTTGCAAAACGGTAAAATCATAGCACTCTTTGAGAGCTTGAAACCCGCGTATTCCCCCATAAATGGGAGCATGTTAAAAGTACAGCGGGCCCATGTAAACCCCGGGGCGTAAAAGGATTTTATGTAGTCAAACTTTATATTTAGAAAAATAGGGTTTGAAAAATATATATATTCTACAAGATATAATAGTTTTTCTAGTTATAACTTTCACTATTAGGCCAATTAAAAAAAAAGAAAAGAGGGCTTAGGCTCTGTAATCTCATATGTCTGATTTAAATTCAAAATTCGCAGGGAAATTCAATGCAGTAGGGAAACACCTGAATCATTTCTGTGCATTTTGTATAATATTTGGCATGAAAATCTTGTTAATCTGGTAAAAAACTTTTACTGTTATTAATTTACTAGTAAAGTTTGGAAGTAGCAGTTGGTATAAGTATTGAATTACAATATTATTTCCAGTTCAGGATCATTAAGGGACCCTGTTAGCAGATTATGGTGCCTGAACGGACCCCTGAAAGGGCCCTCGGCTTTCTCGAGGGGCGCAGTCTTACTCTGAAGTGCTACAATGTCTTTGAAACTGAGCCAGGCATGGGCAAACAAGCATTGGCCAGGGCCAGGGTTTCTGATGTGAATTCCCTTTCCCTTAATGGACTCCCCCATTTTGCATTAGGGAAAGACTCAATTAAGCTGAGTGGGTGGGGGAGGCGCCACCCTTCTGACCCATCTGTTCAGGCTGGTGCACTTCTCCCAGCTCAGTTTGAAGGGAATGTATCATCAAATAATAATCTATTGTTTAATTTAGGATTTTTGGCTTCTTTTTTTTCCCTGCATCACTATTAATATATTTATATTTTAAATCCTGAAATCTTGCAGTTTTTACTGTGACTTCTTTAAACCCAAAAATGTCTTACATTTTTGTTTTGTAGAGAAAAGATTTTCAGCGTCTCCTTGTTATCAGCACAGGGATTACATTTACACAAAAATGTTAGATAAAAACCAAGTCACAATATAATTAACGCTCCCCCCCTCTCCCCCCCGCCATGATTTTTCCCCGGTCACAGAGCATGCCTAAAACTTCCCATAGAAGTCAAGGTTCTGCTCCCGTTCCAGGCCCCTTGTCCATGGAGTTGCTGTAAAGCTCTCCTTAAAAGGTAAAAGCAGCTCAGTCTAGATGGCTGCACCTATAATCACAAACAGGAAACAGAATTTAAAAAATCTACAATTTGAAAATAAAAAAAAAAAAAGGAATATGTATTAGTATACGGTTTTAATTAATAAAAAAATATTGAGGATATATATTTCTTTTAAATTCCGTTTAGGGACTCCCATCGTATCTTTGGTACTTTGTTTATCTGACATGATGGCCAAGTCTGCAAATGGGGGACCAAACGGCATGGTGTCACATTTTAATGAAGAAAATGTTTATTGCTCTAGATACATAGAATATGTGCGTAAAAGAATAATTGGTATAGAAGGGACCTAGTATGCCCCACCTACCAGGGGTTCAAAACGACCATGAATTTTTTTAGTATCTGGTAAAAGAATTGATGTGATTTTTTTCTTGAAGTTGGAGGAAGTTGTGCAGGTGATTTGGATGATATTACTATCGTTTAACAGTTCAGTCACTGCTGTCTACATGTTCATATCAGTTTTTCTGAACTATAGAAATATATCACTTATAATCTTTATGATTCTTTTTTGTTTTCCAATTTATCTATAAAAAATATTGTCTGTTTTCTACATGGGAAATGTTCTCCTTTCACCAACAGATGGCATTACATGCAGACAACAGGAGACATACAGCCTCAATGTGTCCTACAGCTTGCTGGATCAGCCCATCTTGCTGTGTCCTCTTCACTCTGTCAGAAAAACAAGTACAGAGGTTTGAGTATGTGTGCCACTGCATATATATTGGTTAACATATGATATATGTATTAGTAGTTTGACAGCCATCAGCGTTCATTTGGGCGGGCCATCTTTTCCCCTCACCTGGCAGTTTTTCCCCGGATCCCTTGGTTTTGGTTTGTTTTTTAGTTTGTGGTTTTTAGGACCTGCAAACGTTAAAAACCATGGGGGAAAGGGGCCAAAGGCCCCTTTCCTGCCCCAAAATCCTGTAGGCAAGGCGCCGGTGTCCAACATAAAATGGGGTGTGCTTGGGGGGAAATCAAGGCACGGCCAATGTGATGTCATGTAAGGGCGGGCCCCACTGCCTTTTGCCCCTGGGCCCCTAATTTGTTAAGACGGCTCGCATTTGGACTTCCCATTCTTTATAAATCAGCAAATTTTTTATTGTGGTATGGGTTTTTAGGTGTTGAAAAAAAAAAGGAACATTTTCCTTTTTGGCGGACGGTTTCTTCCCCGTTGCTGCAAAATTGGGGGAAAATCGGAATGTCTGAAAAAACCTATTCTATCTTGTCCTTGAGGTGGTTTATAGCAGGGTCCCCCCTCCATCCCCCAAGGGCCAGAACAGGTCATTTTTCTGATTTTTTACATTTATTGGTGATTTAATTAGCTGCACGGGGGGTTTAATTATTGTCAGTGCTTCAGTGGGAATCCGAAACATGACCGTTGGTGGGCTTTAGGAATTTGGGGTTGGGGAATAATAATTTATAGGGTTGGGGAAATGAAGAGATGGGGGAAAAAAAGGGAAAAACCCGCTGCCCGGAAAACCGGGCCTAACTATACAATCTTTTGGGGCTTTTTGTTGAATGCTCTGAGGTTCAGTGTGAGTCAAGTTGGAGCAAAGCGGTTTTTGATGGTAACAGGGAAGGGGGGTTTGAGTCTATTAAAGGCATAATATTTTTGTTTTAGTGTTTTTTTTGGGGGTAGGGGTTAATGTATTCAACAAATGGGCAGAGTTTCCCCTAAGTCCCTGTTGGGGCCTTTTGGGGGTTTTTTCCCCCAAAAACAGCCCCCAAAAAGAATTAAGAGAAGGAGAGACCAGATTTTGTGAAATGGGTTTTCTTCTTTGGACAGAAAAAGTGGAGGAATGTGAAAAACCAACTTCCCAATGGCATTTATCGGGAGATTCTAAAGAGACAGGAGTCTTCAATAAAGAGGCATAATGTGACCATTCACTGTGCATATGTGTGTGCGTGCAAGTGTTATTTTTTGTGTGTTATTTTTTAAAAATTTGTATGTGTTTAAAACAAAAATACTCTGTTTTTTGTTTCCCCCGTAGTATTGTATGAAAGAAACCCTCAAAAAACAAGAGAAAACCTTAAATTCGTAATGTGTGAAGGTTAACATGAGTGATTTTTTACAAAGGCCCTGGGAGAGGGTGGG
This sequence comes from Phyllomedusa bahiana, assembly GCA_025379985.1. Classification (NCBI taxonomy): domain Eukaryota; kingdom Metazoa; phylum Chordata; class Amphibia; order Anura; family Hylidae; genus Phyllomedusa; species Phyllomedusa bahiana. Next base: position 18,772 of record JAODAL010033120.1, on the reverse strand, counting down.
TTTTTATTTGACAACAAGTGAGTTTTGGTTCCCTTTAATTTGTGTATTGGAAGTTGTATGGGCAAGTGTAAAGTTCTGAACCACTTTGAAAAGGGCCAAATTGTGATGGCTGGATGGGTCAGAGCCATATGGCAGGCCTGTAGGCTGTTCTCTGCATGAAGTGGTAAGTACCTACAAAAAGTGGTCCAAGGAAAGACAGCTGGTGAGCTGGTCACATAGTCATGGACATCCAAGGCTAACTGATGTGTAGGCTAGTCTGTTGGGTTTATGCCCAGAAAGCCATTTAAAAATTTTGAAAAGGTTTGTGCAGTCCAAAAGGAATCTTTTGAGTTTTTTGGCAGCATGGGTGGTCTAAAATATAAGACTTTGTTTTTAAAGGGTTGGGGGCTGGTGTAGTTTGTTTTTATGTATTATGTATGTATGTTTTTATGTAAAATTAGGTGAGTGTGACAGTACATTCTCCTATATGTCCCTTCCTGTATTGCATGTGGAGAAGCTCCTTTTAGTAAGAGTAGACATTAGCATTGATGTTCTCTACTGGTTCCCAGGTCTCCTCTGAGAACCAAGACATTTCCAGTCCACCAGAGAAAATAGTTTAGTCCTGTATCTCTTGATATTCTGGGTAACTACAAAGCATCAGGACATAGAGATGGCAGAAGTACCTCAGAAAAACAGTTAAGAATGGGTTTGCAGAGAGAGGGAGAAATAGAAGGAATTTGGTATGTGCATAGATGTTAGAATGAGATTAACCCACTTTAGAACTGTACATAGACCCAAAAAAGTAGTTTTTAGGTCCATAGCAAGGAATTCTTATGTGGATATGTTTAGAGGAAAGACAAACCTTGTCTCTGGCTTTCAATGTAAAAGCTAGATCTGCAAAGAGAAACCATAGTGTCCTACCAAATTTGATGGAAGTGTTTGATGTGGCATTAGTGCAACATGTTATAAGGAGGTACCCAGAGGAAGCAACATGTTAGGAGGAGGCATCCCGGGCTTTTGGCTTTACAAAAACTCTCCTAGCCACTCTGTCTGGAGGAAACAAAATACTGGAGGTAGTTATCCAAAATATGATTGACAAAGTTAATTTAACTATTAGACTATTGGACTGTTAACCTATGAGAAATTGACCTCAATCTGCTGAAGAAAGACAAAATAAAGAAATAAAGGGTGACATGCATGAAATTTGGTGTTAACACGGCAAATTTCATGCGCATTATACTGGCTTAAAATGCGCCAGATTTATGAACCCGCTCTACAGTGGGTCATAATCAGGCGCATTCTAGCGCTAGGGCGGCATTTCTGAATCAGATATACCACTTTGAAAGGGATAGGTAAAGATGGTGTTTGGCGTGAACTCCTGTTTTGTGCACAAGTTTTGGCCGTTTCGCATGTCGTTTATTGCTTATGTCAAAAATATATGTTTATATGTCAAAACAGTATTGTAACACATCGCCTAATGTATCCATAAATTATAATGGTGAAACGTGAAGTCAGAAGAACATCCTTTTGAATACGTTCAACTCACTTTATGTCCATATACTGTTTTTTTGGGGGGGTTCAGAAAAACTATGTTTCTGTGTCCTGTAAAAAAACGTATGTGCTACCATCCTTTTTATGTTGAAGTCTTTTAGCCACACAGTTAGAAAACAGTTGTATACCTATAGCTCCTCAGTCCTGGTCGCACATGTTCAAACCCCGGGTGCTGTCATTCTACTCCTGTCCTTTGGACTAGTTAGTAATTCAAATAGTGCAAATAAAAAAGAAACCTCAATGAGGTATGTGCATTGATGAAGAGGAAAAAAAAAATCCACAGGTTAAGTTCCTGCAGGGATATGAACCTAGGACCCTTGTGCTGTAAAGCAAAAATGTTACCTCTGTGTTACAGTGTAGCTGCTTACAATTCTATACATAAACAGACCTTTCTTTGACTAGAGAGAGAAAAGGCCTGGTGATGTCATCCTGCTGAGTCACATGATAGGCAATTCAAACAAATCACACACGCCCCCTTCTGAGCACACAGAGCTGAAGAGCAGGATACAGGAGGTATGAAATGAGATTGTGGCAAAACCCCTTTAACTACTCATTTTGTTATTACTCAAATTGTTACCATAAGGATGCAATAGTCAAGTTGCTTCTCTGGGTCCTCTTGGAGTTTGATGCTGTCTTTGCTCTTTTGGCCTTGGAAAAGTGGAATTTCCCTAAAATGTTCTAGAACATGGGGGAGATTTGCATCCCTGAAGATCCTTCACTAGGATTATGTTCGTGCAGCAGTCGTTGAAGTTGGGATTACTACTGTAGTAATTGTTGAATGATACAGAAGTGCCATCTGAATGTGTAACCCTTAATATTGCCGGATATTGTAGTTGAAATTTCATTTTACGCTAATATAAAGCAGAAGAAATTTTGCTGAAGGCTTTTCTTTTGCATGAGACCTCTGCTGAGTAGTCATTAAAGATAAGTACGGTAACTCCATTGTATGTCAGAGGATTTTGTCTCTTCTTCTAACACTACAAAATAGCTTTTTTATCTGAATAGTCCAAAAATGTTGCTATCACTTGGCGAGGAGCCTTGGCTTTTCCATCTTTTTCTTCTGTATTAGCTAGCTTATCTGAGCCCACTCTATGTGCCCTCTAAACTTTGCAAATATGATCCATCTCTATTAGAGTCTATTAGATACTCTATTTTACTATGAAGATTGCCTATTTCATCTTCGGTAACAGAAATGCCGCCTCATCCAGATGTTCACCCTGAGAATTAACTTCTGCTTGCATGGAGTTCAGTGTAACCATGATGTTGATGATTAATATTTCTTGCATGTCTGGAGTCATTTTTTTTAGCCACTTCAATAGATATTATTTTTATAATCAATTCTAAGTGAGTATGAACCACTGTCAGAGTCAAAGAATTTATCATCTGATATTCCAACATCATTCTTGTCGGATCCTGGTCTGCTTATAGCTCCCTTGTCTTTTCTGATGACAGGTGCCATTGTAACGCACTGTACCAAATGATTGAACTTGAGAGAATGAAGAAACTAAGATAAAATCCTTAGAACTTCAACAGATTAAAAATGCAAAAGCAAATTAGCAGATTGCAGTCCTATGTCAGGAAAGTAATGTGTGGCTCTAACCAGTCTGGCAAAAGTGACAAATGATATTGTAGTTAACTGCAGGTCTAAGACTAAGATCAAGTCTGGTACAAACTATTTTCTGCTATTAAGCTCTTGTTTGTTAGACAAACCAGATTGAAGGTGTTTCTATATAATATGGTTGAGTGCCGCACTGGAGTCCCCCAAAACTAAACGCACAACAGTATCTTGGCACCACACTATCTTTTCAGATAAGTCTGTAGGTTTATAATGAACCCACTTTCTTTCCCACCTTTACCGTTAACTCTTTGTTGAACTGCACCAACAGCTTATCACAATGCTGATACGTGCTATAGTGCTCCGATCACGAAAGCTCATACTGTTTATACTGCAACTGACTCTTCTGATTCGGTTTGATAGGTCACCTTCTTGAGGTTAGGTCACTGTGAAATATATGCAGTGATCAAATATGGCGCCTAACAGACTTTGCAGCCAGATGGCGTGTTTCACCTACCTTGTACATTGTACGCTGTTTGCCTCTGGCTAGAGTATAACAGAATCTTATATGGTGCATACTTTTAAGCGTAATTTGATCAACACCACTTAAATGTGCATAAAAGCACCCACAGCCGCAAACATGAGTGTTGACCACCATCCCAACCCATGCCATACGCTAAAGCACCTTCTCCTCAGAAGCAGTGCGCACTTTGTACTGCTCCCCCCATGGGACCCTAAGCATGACAGACCTGGAGATTCTTTTAAACTGAATATTAAAACAGAGAGAAAGAGGCAGGGTATAAGAAGCATGCAGAGTAGCTGTAAGATGTACCCCTAAAATTGACTCCACTTTTGGGCATCAGAATCAATTCCACAAGTGGGTCCTCAGAATGAAGATTGGTGGGCTCTAGTTAGCTCGGTCCCACACTGGCACCAGGTAAGTATTATACTCAGAGTTGTGTTGAAATTTTATCTGTGAGTGAGTCTTCACGGTTTTTCGGTGAGAGGTGAACTGTTATACCTGTGGTACATATGAAGATGGTGGGTGTTTAAATTCAGTTTACACAGGCGTGTCTCTACTGTAGTCATGTCCCATGAAGGTGCTGCTCCTCAGCCACGATGTAATGGCAGCACTCAGTCTGCTCCAGAACATAGCCGCTTGCTTCTGTGCTCTCTATCAGCCCAAAACGCCACCTTGACCACCCTGCTTTCATCTTGCTTCTTGTCCCATGCTGTTTAGAAAGCCACTGAAACACTTTTGGAGTTACAAAGGTGATATAAATGCTGATAGGTAAGATGACAACTGGCAAGCAGTCAGGCTGTGCTCCTCACACGTCAGTGCCGGAACCGAGGTTATGACACAACATGTAGGACATTATATCATAAAAATGTAAAAAAAGATACATGTAGTACATGTGTACCTTTTTTATATTTTTATGTCATAACTTTATTTTTATTTGGGAAACAGGTTTTGTGTTATATTTATCCTTATTATATTTATTTATATTTATCTTTTTATTTTTTAATAGTGTTAAATATTTTTGATATAAATAGAACTAAACTACACAATATAATACATAGCTACAGTATACATTATTGTATTGCTTTGTATTATGCCTTTGATCGGTAGCATATTAACCCTGGTCGATACGTTTTTTAATTGCTTGTTTTTTTTATACAGTTGAAAAACACAACCTGAAAACCCAGACTTTGAATTATCTAGAATCACCTTTGATACTAATCAGTATTTAATGACAGCTAGCTTGTTTTAATCACTAGTAAAGCCTGCAAGTTTTTGAGGTCCCACTTTTATGTGAGCACTTTTCTTCACAGTTGGCCTCCATTTCTTTTAGTGCTGGCTCAGCATTGGGGTTTCCAGTTCCCAAAGCAGCTTCTTCCCATTTACATCCCAATTAAAATTCAGTTCCTTCTAGAATACCCTAGTAGAGTGTCTGTATTCCAAACCACAGCTGTCCTAATATCTTATCGTATTCCTGCCCAGCTGTCCTGCATGTCTGATGAAACAGAATTGTAAGCCACTTACAAGGGCATCGCATTGCTAGCTGATATCTTCTGTAGATTCTTATGTATTGTGCTTGTTAATTTATTGCCACCACATTATACAGCATGTCTCAATAGTATAACCTTGAACTGATAAGGACATTGCTGTTAATCTTTCCATAAAATACAGCATAAAACCCATGTCTGTGTCCTCATATCCTACTATAACCAGCTAAGTCTTTGGTCACATATGCATAGGAGGTTCTGTTCTGAACCTAGGTCACATGTTCCTTCATAATGATGGGAAAAACTTGTACAGCAAGCGCTCTATTTTTTTCTGTCAAAACAAAAGACATCACAACGGAAACCCAACAGACCCACTGTAGTCAATAAAGTCCGTTGGGCGGCGTTGGTGTCTGTTGTGAAATGGACCCTTTTATGTCTGTTTTCACCTCTGCAATGGAACCTCCGACACAGATGTGATCTAAACCTAACAGAGACAGAAAAATGAAGTTTGGTAATAATGAAAACTGAAAAAAATCTACCATTATAGTTAGAGATGGGCGAATCGATTCTAACGAAGTGAAATTCATTTAGAATTTCAGGAAAACTTCAATTCTGCACGAATGCAAAGTTTAGGGTGATTCGTGGGAACAAAGTGTCTTTTTCATTGGCAAAATGGCAGCGAGCACATGGCGTTACATGGGGCAGAGAACTCTGGGAGGAAGAAAGGAGGACCCTCAATGCCATGTGTAGACATGAAGCCAATCAGCAACTGGCGGGCTTCTATGACGTCACAGCCCTATAAATACGGACGCCATCTGCAATCCTCACACTTCTCACTGTCTGTCCTGGCATAAAACATCTAGCTGCAGCACTAAAATTGAACATATTATAAAACAAACTCGTTTTATCAGCGCCTGGGGGGGAAAGACCATTACAAGGGTGTGTCATTTTCACACTTGTTACTCAACCAGCGTTATTATCTATCTGCTGCTGCACTATATTGCTCTCATTATAAAACAAACTCGTTTTATCAGCGACGGGGGGGAAAGACCATCACAATGGTGTCATTTGCACATTTTTTTTAACCAGCGTTATTATTTTCTTGTATTTTGTGGGTTTTCCCCCCCCAAAAGTACAGGGGGGGGTGTATTCTGCCCCTTTTTAAATGCCAAATTTCCCTTGGTTGTTCTGTATTTTTTACTACCCAAGGCTTAATTAAAACCCCCTTGTTGTGGGTTAATTTGCACAAAAAAATTTGGGTTTTTTTTTTATTTGCCCCTAATTACATCGGGTTTTTCTGTACGGTATTTCATACACAAGGCTTTTTTAAAATTCTTGATTGGGGTAATTTGGCAAAAATACCAGGGGGGGGGTCTTTACTTTTTTGCCCTTTACCCCAAATTTTACATTGGTTTTTTTCTGTACGATATTTCAAAACACGGCTTAATTTTAATATCTTGATTGTGCAGTAATTTGTACAAAAATACGGGTGTTTTTACTTTTTTGTCCCTTCCCTAATTTAAAATCTTTTTTTTTTAAAATTTTTCATACACAAGGCTTAATAAAACTTCTTGTTTTGGTGGTAATTTTGCAAAAATACGGGGTTCTTATTTTTTTTTTCCTCTATACCCTAATTTACATCTGTTTTTTCGCCCCATTTTCTACACAATTAAGGGCTGGGTAGTGGTCCCCGGACCCCGCAAGCAAGATTTTAAAGGGCCCCCCCAGGGATGGGTCTAAGTAGCCCCAGTAATCACCAAGCCCGCCGCAAAGGGGTTTTGGATTTGCTGCGGCGTAGGCTACCGGGTGCTACCCGGGGGGCTTGTTGGATGGCGGCCCGGGGGGTGCAGGTGGTACGGGATCGCAAACCCAAGAACGTAGCGTGGGCAGGCAGTAAGGTCAGGGCGGGGGAATGGTTCGTGGTCGTGGAGGGCAGGAAGGTCGGGCAGGCGGAAAGGGGTTGGGAGGAGAAACGTAGCAAGGGGTTGGTAACGGTAAGGCGGGGAAACACTATGGAAGCTTTTTTAAGGCACGAGGAAACTGACCAGAAGGGAAAGCCCTGCTCCCTCACCCTAAATGGGGCGGCCCCTTGAAACCCGGCCAAATTATGGGCGCCTGGCCCTTTAAATTTACAAGAACGGCGGCGCCCTAGGAACGGGCACCGCGCCTCGGCGGCGAGGGCCGGACAACGGGAACCCCTAGGTGGTGGCCAGACCGGGGTGCGCCCCTGCCCGCCCGGGCCACGGCCACCCGTCCCGGGAGGGACCCAGGAAGGAAGCACGGTCCCCCTGCGGCCCCGCCCGGGCGGGGGCGCCGTGACAGTACCCCCCCCTTGGGTTTTCCCTCTTTTAGCCGAAGGAACCGGAACAAGATCCGGGTTCAAGATATTAGACTTGGTCCCCAGGACCTTCCTCGGGACCGAACCCCCTTTCCAAAAAACCAGGAAGCCCGTTTACCCTGAGGGCTTCAGGGCCCAAGAGTCCTTAACTTGAAATACATCGGAGGACCAACCCCCGGGGGAGGAGACGCATTTTCGGGGGAAAACCCGGGGTTTCAAGACCGGGGCTTTGGGAGGGGACGGGGAAAGGCGTTAGGATCCGGAGAAAAGGGGTGGCAAGTTGTAGAACCGGTTAAGCTCCCGGAGTACCCAAAAAGGCCCCTAAACGCAGACCCAATTTATGGGGGCATTTTGGCGTACGTATCTGGAAGAAACCCACCTTTCCCGGGCGGGAATTAGGAGGAAGCCTCCCCTTTTGCCCGGGGTTTTTCATGCGGCCAGAGGCCCGGAAAGGAAGTGGGCCCTTCCCCAAATGGCCTTGATGCCCCCACTTGGTCATCCACATGGGAACCCTGGGGAAGGTAGAAAGGGGAGGGGGGCGTGGGTGACGACTTTGACCAAAAGGAAAGGAGAAACACCCTAAGTCGAGTCCGATGTTAAGGAGAATCAGCCACGGAAGATGGGGTCAGTTTCCTGAAACCGGTACGAAGGGCGCAGGTATTCGCCAATATCTATTTACTCTCTCCACTTGGCCCTTTTGTCTGGGGAGGGAAGGCAAACAAAAGCCCAACTTGACGTAAGCGAGAACACAGGGCCCCAAAACCCGGGAGACAAATGAACCCCCAACGGGGAAAAATATTGGGTAATCCATGCAGGCGAAAAATATCTGGAAGAAATGCCCCCGTTGTGGACCGAGGGGAGACCAGGAAGTGGCACGAAGGGGGAATTTTAAAAAAATCGGTCCGTGACCCCCCAGATGACAGAATTCCAGAGGGGGGGAAGGTCCGTGATGAAGTCCATCCCTATTTTGTGTTCCATTTTTTTTTTTTTTTTGAATCGGGAACGGGCAAGGGGAAAAGGCCCCCCGGGGCCTATGGTTGGGGACCTTGTTCCGGGCACACGTGACCAGGAGAAAAACAAAGTCCTTGATGTCCTGGGCAGGGTTGGCCCCAGTGCCCCATGAGAAAAGGGCATGGGACTTTCCGTACCCGGGGGGGCCGGCCAGAAAGAACTATGCCCCCACTCCAAAAATTCTCCCCCTGGCGCGGACGAACTTGGTTTTGCCGGGGACACTCCGAAGACCACGGAGCCGCGGGATCAGCCCGTTGGGAGCAATAATGTGCTAGAAAATGGTTCTTCTCCGGGTTAAGTCAGAGGCCCGGGAGAGGGCACCCGCCTTGAGTTCTTTTCGGCCCGGCCAAATGAATCTTGAAGTCAAACCGGGAAAAAAAGGGGACCACCTGGCCTGGCGAGGAACAAACCTGGTGTCTGGAGGTACTGAAGTTCTTGTGGGCCGTAAAGAGTGAATGGTGTCGGCTCCGCAGCAAATGTCCCCCCTCCCCCGGCCCAGTTGTGGCCAAAAGTCCCGATCTCCTATGGCTAGTTACGTTCCGCCGGCGGAAGGTCTTTAAAAGAAACCGCAGTGGGGTCTTGCCCTTGGGGCCCTTCTGCTTAAAAAAAGGCCCCCTTACAGAAGAGCATCCACCTTAAAGAAAGGTTTTTCCCCATCTGGTCGGGCAATATAGGTGCAGAGGCAAAACCCTCTTAATTGACGAAAGCTTTCTCGGCTGCCGGGGCCAACATTTCGGGACTTTCGTTCCTCCTGTAAGGGCCACATGGACCACCAAAATAGAGAAATAAGGAAAGAATTGGGTGTAGTTTGGGGAACCCAGGAAGCGTTGTATAGCCCCCAAGACCGACAGGGACGTGGGCCATGGGATCGCGAGGTTTTTGCTGGGCCATCGAAGACCTCATCGGAGACAAAGTCCGAGGGAAGGGGGGGCGGCCTGGGGAACCCAACTTCTCCCCGCTTGGGATACAGTTGGTTGTTTGCAAAGTGTAGAACCCGGCGACCCGACCGATGGGTCTGCATGTCTGGAAGGAAGATCGGGTATTGTTTAAAACACTATGACGCAGTGTAAAGAAAAGGGTTTAAGACGTCATTACAAAATTTCCGAAATACAGCAGGGGCATTATAAACCCCAAAAGGCATCACGGATATTCAAAATGCCGTCACATTTTTAAAGCCCTTTCCACTCATCCCCCCACGAATTCTGAAAAGGTTGTAGGCCCCCCCTTAATCCAACTTGGAGAAAAAACCCTTGGCTCCCCGGGGCCCGGTCAAGAGCTCGAGATCGCGGTAGGGGATACCGATTCTTCACCGTGATCTTTTTTAGCCCTCTTAATCCCGGGCGAAGTGAGCCATCTTTTTTTCTGCAGAAGAAGAAAACCCGGGAGGTGGAGAGGAGGTTTGGAATAAAAAAACCTTTCTGCAGGTTCCTGGTTTTGGCGACATGGCCCGCATTTCCGGACGGGCAGGGGTAGACCCTTCCCCCGGGGGGCTGTTGGGGGGGAAGGGCAATTGGGCAGTTACGGTCGATGGGGTGGCAACGCTCACCTGTTTCTCCCAGAATAAAATCCCCCAAAGTCCCGGCTCGCGGGAGACCCGGCGGGGGTTGAAAGACGACTGGGAGGGGGGTGGGCCGGGGGTGCCACCAGACAGAGGCCCTTCACTCCGATCCCCAACAGGCCTCGCCTGTTTCCAGTCCGCAGGGGTGGGGGTTGCAGCCAGGGTAGCCCCCAAAAGGATCGCCCAGGGGGCCCGAGGCAAACGTGAAAGGGGTCCTTCCTTGTCAAGACCCCCACAGTAAACATGGCCGGGTTATGTACTGTATGGAGTCGCTAAGGAGCTCCCCATGAGGAAGAGATGAGCAGGGCTTTCCAGGGGATTACTGGGAAGCGGGGAACGGGACACCAAGGAGGCATGAAAAAAGTTTGCAGGCCGGAGTCCCGGAAAGGGAGGACCCGGAGGAGACCCGCATCCTTGTTCCTCCACCGGGAACATCAATCGTGGAGAGGGAGATTAGCACCCAGGGAGCCTCTCTATGGCCCTAGTGGAGCTTTCCGAACCTGAGGGCGCAGCGGAAGGTTCTGGGAGAGTCCGGGCTGGCAAAGTAGGGCAAAGGTTTTTCCGCCCCACGTGGGACACCTTGCTCCGATAAGTGACCCGATCACTGAAAGGGTTCCTCAGAGGAGACCCGCGGGGGTGGCAGAATACAGGGGCCAACGAGGTAGTCGGGAGGTGTCCGGTCTTTTTTCCTGGCGGCTTCCCCCTCCCGTAAACGAATCTTTTCGGGGGGCTAGGTGGATAGTTCGCCTAGAGAGATGGAAGATCTTTTGCACAAGGGCGCCTTAAACCGTAGACAGACCTTCGAATGTGGCGCAAAAGCGGCGTCATTCCAGGATAGCTCGGAAGCAAGGGTACGGAAATGGCCGCTTTGTCCCCTACAGGAGCTCCCCGGCCCAAGATTCAGGAAACCCCTCTCGGGGGAGCCACGTGTGGCTCCTCGAAAAACTGCGGAATTTTGGGAAAAAAGTGTAGGCTCTGTCACAGGGTCGTTCCGATCCCCGAGGGGGGGTGCCCCGGCCGGGTTTTCCGATAGCGCTCCCCCCAAGGCGACTTTTGACCTTTCCTGGGAAATGGTCCGCCATAGCTCCACGTGCATGGAGCAGATAAAAGAACCTTGCAAAGCTTTGGGTTCGCGAACTTGGGGGGTAATGGTAAAGAAGTTCGGCCCCGGGGTTTCCAGGGAACGGCAGGAGAAAAACGAACCCGGGAAGAAGAGGTTTCTGCTGCTGGGACCCGAAGTTTCGCATCATGGCGGGGAGCTGGCCCTTGCTGTGCCTGTTGCGCGATCTGCTCGTTTTTGGGGAACGATGGGTAAGGTCCGCAAAGGGGTGGCAGGGGGACCTTGGGGGATCCATGGTGGATTTAACTGAACGGGGGGTAGTGGATCCTCGGACCCCGCAACGATGATAGTTAAGCCCCGCCGGGAGCGGGGTCTAAGTAGCCCCGGGATTCACCGAGCCCGCCGCAAAGCGGTTGGACTTGCTGCGGCGTGAAGCTACCCGGTGCTACCCCCGTGTGACTTGCTTGTGTGGGGCCCGGGGGGGGTGCAGGTGGTACGAATCGCAATCCAAAATCGTATTGGGGGCGGGTAAGGTCAGGGGAGGCGGCAATGGTTCTGGTCTGGAGGGGCAGGAAGGTCGGGCAGGGGCAGAGGTTCGGAGTCGAAAAACTTTTGCGGGGGTTGGTCCCGGGTTTAAGGCCCGAGAATAAATTTTTTTGGAAGGCCTTTGACCTGTGACCTCACCAATAAAATAGGGGCAGGGGCCTGGAAAACCTTTTCTAATTTTCGGGCGCTGGCCCTTAAAATTAACAAAAACGAGCGCCGCGCCCTAAGAACGGGAACGCGAAATGGGCCCGGCAGGGGGGGCGGAAGAGGGGAAAAGCGGCTAGGGGAGTGGCCCAGACTGAGTGGGGCCCGCTCCCCTTTCCCTGGGCCCAAAGGCAGCCCCAAAGCCCCGGGCAGGGCCCCCGGGAGGGGAAAAGCATGGGTGGCCGGCGGAACGGGGCCGGAGCGGGGTTTCCCGGCTGGGTTACACAGGGGGCCCAAATTTGACTTTTTTGTTTGTGGGGTTTTAATTTGGAAAAAAAACAGGGTGTCTTTATTTTTTTGCCCTCTATATGCCTAATTTACATCTGGTTTTTCTGTACGATATTTTCACCATTTTTTTAAACCCTAATTTCTTTTTTGGGGGTTTAATTTGTAAAAAAATACGGGGTGTGTCTTTATTTTTTTCCCCTCTATACGCCAGAAACCCATAAAATTCAAAAACCGGTGGGGGGTTATTTTAATTTTGGGGCCCAAAGATTTAAATTTCCCAACTTTTTGTGGAAAAAATTTTTGGGGTAAAAATCCAGTTTTGTGTATTTCAGCCCTACATACATTAAAAATCCACCCACCCGGTCCCCTTGGGTTATTGTTTTCTGTGGCAAACAGTAAAAATTTTCAATTTTTGTGGTGATTCGGAAAAATTTATTTGTTTAATGTGGGGCCCCCCCAAAAAAGGTGAAGAGGGGGGTTTCTTTCTGAAATTTTTCCCATTGACATCACAAAATCTTTTTTGCCATTTCGGGCATGTTTTCGTGTTTTGTATCCACTCCTGCTTTTGGAAAAACTATAATTTTAAAAAAATGTTACAAAAAAGGCCCATTTTCATACTAGTTTTCGGCTTTCCGAAAACAAAATTGTTGGGTTTGTTTGTTCATTTTGTGCAATTAAAAAAAGGGGGAAAAAATTTAAACATGGGTGGAAAAATGTCATAGGGGTGGGGGGAGGGGGGGGGAAAAAAGCATAGAAAAAAAACGGGGGGGCAATGAGAGGGTCATTTTGGCAGGGCATAAGTAGGCCACGGTGGCAACTGACAGATTTTGGATGGGGGCCCCAAGCAGCTTGATTGGCCACGGAATGGCACAAGTAAACATTTGTGGAGATGGGGGCCCGCAACAGCGAAAGCAGCGCAGCATCAGGCCAGAGATTTCCCCCAATGTCAAAATTTTAAAATTGGGGGCCCGTGGGTTTGAAAAATTGAGGTTGGTGGCAGAAAACAGAAAAATCAAGCCGGAAAGGGGCTTGGGGGCTTACCCTGGGGAGGGGAAAGCCTTGAGGAGCCCTAAATGGTGAGGTGGCAGCGGGGCAAACAAAAGGCACTTTTAATTACCCCAGTAAAGAGGGGGGAGGTGGGTGTCAAAAACCAGCCCCCTGGAAAAGAGGGTTTGGGTGATGAAGGAGCAGTGGTTTAGCGTTGGGGGGGCATCAGGGGGTTTTAGCAGCATCAGAAAAAGGGGGGTAGCTGAGGCGGGGTAGCCAAAAGAACCCGGGGGTTTTGGGGTTGCCCCAGGTGTGCTTGGTGGGTACCTAAACCCACTGGGGGTAAAAAAAAAAGCTGCTCATCAACAACCCCGGGCCCTCAGGTTGTTGCTTTTGGAGTTGGTACTGCCCCAAACCCCCCTACCCCTCCACGAAACCGGGGGAAGTTTTTAATGAGCGCTAAATGAACCCCCCGGTCAGACCTGTGAGGTTTGGGAAAATGGCGAAAGATAGGGAGGGGCCAAATGTTTACTGGGGAGGGACTTATAGTACTTGGTTTGTCCTCTGTTGGGCAGGTGAAAAAATGACCTTTTGGGCCCGGTAGCGGGGGTCCAAAAGGGGGGAGCCAGAAGTTTCCCTCTGAGGATGGTAAAATTTCAGCTGCCCTTAGCAGGCAAATCAGCACGTGCGGCCATTGGCAAGTGATTTGAGGGGACCCCCTGCCCCCCTCTACTGAAAAATGCCGCGGGGTTTTGGGGTAATCTGTTTCATCTTCCTAATCCTCCAGTGTCCTTCCTTTCCCCGGAATAAAAAAAAAAATCATTTTCGAGCCACGGCTCCAAGTGTCCTCCTATTTCAGCCCCCACTGGATTTTGTGGCATGAGTTTGAAAGTCGCCACGTCCCCAGTCCCCTGACCGGGACAGTTTTTTTGCGGGCATTGTTCCGGACATGAAGCAGGGGAAATTTTTTTATTAATCCATTGTTGGGGTGACAAAAAACAGGGCCCTCCTAAAGGGGCCCGGAGCAAACGGAAAGGGTGTAAACATATGAGCTTCCACTAAATAAACATAAAAAATTGCCAGGGGAGAAATCCTGCCCACTTGGATCATCAAAAAACTTTTAATCCCCTTTCTCTGTTATCAATTTTCCCTGTTCATCAATTTCCCCTGTTCCTTTTAAATTTCTCCCTGTTAATATTTTTATTCCCTGTTCTTTCTTTTTCCCCCCTGTCATCAATTTTTTCCTTTTTAAATAAAATTTTCCCCGGGTTCTTTCCAATTTTTCCGGTTCATTTTTTTTCCCTTTTCATCAGTTTCTCCCTGTTATCAGTTTCCCCCTTTTAAATTAATTTTTTCCCCCCCTGTTCATCTTTTTCCCCCCTGTTTCAATTTCCCCGGGTTCATAAATTTTCCCCCTGTTCATAAATTTTTCCCTTTTTTAAATTTTTTATTCCGGTTCATTTTTTTCCCCCCCTGCCATAAATTTTCCCCCCTGTTCATCAATTCCCCCTGCTCATAAATTTTTCCCCCTGTTCATAAATTTTCCCCTTTTGCTCATCAATTTCCCCCTTTCCCTTTTTTTTTCCCCTGTTCATAAATTTTCCCCGTTCATAAATTTTTTTTCCCTGTTAATATTTTTCCCCCTGTTCATAAATTTTCCCCCTGTTAATTATTTTTTTCCCTGTTCATCAGCTTTTGGGGTGTGCTTGGCGGTTTGGGTTAGAAATGGCCCGAATTTGAATGAAAAAAGTTTTGGCCAGTTTCTAAAAGGGTTTGCAGAGTCCACACTTAAAAAGGGGGGAACGGCAGTACCCCCAAATTTTGGGAAAGGAGCAGGGGTAAGGCTTCTGAACTTAGGGATGGTAGAACATATTTGGGGGGCTCTTGGAATGTCTCGGAAAAACCCTTTGGGGAATTGAGGCGAGGAGCAGGAGTATCGGGGACGGGTAGATGAGGGAAAAAAAGACGGGGGAGATGTTTGGGGCAGAGGGGGTTTGTAAAGGGCCTTTAAATCCCCGGAAAAGGGGGGGGGGGCTTTGCCACGGGGGTTGTACAGTTTTGGGGGACAGGATGGCCACCCCTTCTGAAACAGTATGGTGCACTCCCTGTTTGAAATTCCCGGGCTGGGGTTTGAAAAAGTTAGGCCCCTTTGGCCGCTTTACTTTCTGCCCACAGATTCTACTTTTATAGTTATGTTCAACCCTCCTCTGGTGTCTCGTCAAAAAACTGGCCACACCGCCGAAATGGGTGATTTTTACCACCAAAGCCCCGCACGGACTGGACTGACCCGGGGGGAGCCCCTGTGCACTTACTTTCTGGGACCTGCAAAGTGGGAGGTCTAAATTGTGGCCGTTTGGCCCCCAACCTCGCACTGCTGCCACCCTACTGACTCCCGGCCACACTACCCTTAGGGCTGGCCACTGTGCACGCAAGTGTGCTCTTTTTCCCCTTTATATGATGAACCCTTGAATTTGGTCTGGGTCAGTTGGCATCACATGGTCTTCAAAACCCCGTTGCTGTGCCCCAAAATTTACATCTCGGACCCGCATTAAAGGGGTTGTCTGCTACAAAGTTGGGTTTTAATTTAAAAAAATCTTTAAAACAAGCAAATTTTAATTATGTTCATTACAAGTCCTATATTTTGGCTGCCCTGTTTATAGGAGTCATCAGCTTTAAATTTCTATAGCAGCCGACCGTTGACCTTATCTTACTGGCTGTAGGTCTGAAAGACTTTCACCCTTTTAAGACAGGTTGGGCAGAGAGCCCCCCCGCCAGAAAGTTCTGTGTGGGGGGGGGGAGGGGGGACTTGGTTTATGTCCGTGCTGCCCGGTTCCCCGTGTGTGCCTGCTTTCCTGTTCTACACGATAGATGTGACAGCGTGACCTGTGTGTTATTTAAACATGATGTTGTGGGAGTGTAACTATAAAAAATACTTAAGATCGGGAGGCTTGGAAAAGTTCATGCTGTGCTGTATAGGGACACCCTCCTGGAAACATTTGCGTTCCTGCCTCTGTTCTGAGAGGGTTTGTTTGTTGTTGCTGGGAATGTGGAGTATGAAAGCTAAGCAGGGGTTTTATAGGAACATTTTGCCCCCCTCGTTTGCTATTGCAATCATAGACCTTTGGGGCGGACAACGGGGAAACCCTCTGCGAAATCCCTGCCCCCCTGCTGTTTAGAAGTTATGGGGGATGGCTGCCGGGGGGTGGGGGAGGGGGAGGGGGAGGAGAAGGGGAGGAGTTTAGCACGCCCCTCAATTCACTCCCTTACGCGAGCTGAAAGCTTTTTAATGAGAAAACCCCTTTTAACTCTTCTTTTAAAGATCCAGATTGTCGTAAAAAAAGGGGAAAAAGGAGGCATGGAGGGAATGTTTCTGTTTGGGGGGCACTTTATCCCTTGTTACTAGAGCACCGAATAACTTGTCCGCCTCGCTGTTCTCCGGCCCCCATGTGCGATGGGTAATCTTTTAGTGTTTGCTGTCACCGCCGTCCACCTCCGGTGCCGCCGTCAACCCTACCGCTCAAAACAAAACCCAAAATCAACGCATTTCCCTCATCACTATTTTCCCTTCTGCAAAAAAGCAGCGGTGTTTTCCCCCACCTTTTTGCGCCCACTGTCTCAAATGTTATCCTCCTGTATAGTGGGCAGGGGCCCACAGACTAGGTTTTCTGGCTTTTGGAAGCAAAGGGCAGAGGTGGGTTGAGGAAGGGGGGGGTCACCGCTCCGGGGCCGGGAAATAGGGTTTTGTGTTGAAAAACCCCCGATTTGATGGTTTGTAATTGTTTAAAGACCAAACCCGTCCTATGCTTTTTGAGCGGGACAAGTTCTACAACACCTAAAGGTCTCTGCAGGGGAAAAATAGTGTTTTTAACGTGATTCCCCGAATTTAATTAAAGTCGAAAAAATTTTTGTCTGAAAATTCGGCGAACTCGGCGAATTGAATTTTTGAGAAATTCGCCCATCTCTAATTATAGTATCTTGAATCACTTTCCTGAAGTCCAATTTTAAGATTTTATCCAGATGGAGTTTTTCCCTTTTTGGATCATCTCCGGATAAGGGGTTTGGATAAAATGGAACTTTTAGCTTAAAAAAGAATGTCCATGTTTGTGACCCCAAAGGATAGGGGCTCAATGTGTGGGGGAAAATTTTTAATGCCATGCCAATGATAGTTAAACCATTTTACCATCCTAAGGTAACCAATCAGCCTAACCAAACCTAACTATGCAGGCATCTGATCAGACACCATTTCCTTTTTTCGGTGTATTGTTTTCATACAATTGGAAACAGCAGCAAAGTGAACAGTGCACCATACTTATATGATATGTATCTAATTACTTCCTTATGATTTTAACAGGCCAGTACTATTTCAATATGTTCACACGACAGATTATAACATGGAAATTTGGGTACCCATTGGTACCTATTGGACGCCCCTTTAAGATTCAAGGGACCCTTGGGGGCCCCCTTTAAGGGAATAGAAGAAAGGGGATTTTTGGTCCTATTGATTGGGGGGAAAATTTAGGGGGGAGAGATGGGGGGGAATCGGAGAGGTTTGTGGTTCGTGGGTTAGGGGGAAGACTGCCGGGAAAGGGGGTGATGCTCGGTCAATGAGCTCAGTGACATTTTGCTTGTCCATGGATAGCTTTGAAAGGGGTTAAGTTTTAACTTGTGATTGCTGAAACACCTGAAAGTCTTGTTTTTATATCTGTTAGGTTTTTTTTTTTCTTTTATTTTTGGTGGAAAATTTTATTGTGCCCCCCGTTTGTGTTTGTTATCTTTTCATTTTTTGCAGATAATGTGTGGTGATTTGTGTTTATACATGTAGATCTTTTGTACAATGTAAAAAAGGGTGTTATAACCTGGTATGCTGAACAGTTGGTTATGTTTTATTTGAAAAATCGAATAAAATATTTAAAAAAACAACAAAAAAAACCCACATGGAAATTTGGGGCCTGATTTTCACGTTAAAAAACCCCCGTCAAGCTACTAATTTTTTTGATGGCGTTTTGGTTTTAGTTACAAAAGATTACAAATCCATGGAGTGGAAAAAAATTAATAGACATGTCCCTTTGTTCAAGTGGATTTCCCCTTTAGGGGGGGGTGAAGGTTTTTGTCCCCTTGTTTTATGTGCGTCGTCCAAAATCAGAAGTGAAAATGATTGCAAAAATTAAAAAACCCCAACATAAATCCAAAGATTTCTGGTTTGTTGTTGGAAATAAAAAATACGCAAAAAGGGAATATAAATATTTAAAGAATTCCCAATAGTTAATGAAAAAAACCCCTATCCTAACCAACTAAAAATGTTTTTAAAACTTTCCTTTTAATGATAAATTTTTAAAAAATGAGGAAAAAAGAAAAATATCTTACTTTCTACAAAAAAAATTCTAGTCACCCCAAAGCACACAGGGAGTGCGCCCCCAAAAAGGGCGGCCCTGCCGGAACCTACACCCTATTAATATAAGCCCCCAACACTTAAAAATGTCCCCCATGTTTTTATGTCCCCCACAACACTTCTCAGGGGGACTTAGTATGGAAAAAATAAAAAAGCGGGGAAAAAAAGGGGCCCAGAATGTAAAAGGACCAAAAAACTCAGGTCCTATATACAGGTTTGTTAAAGGTTGATTCACGGTTATGGAGGATTTTGGTCATTCCAACAAAAAAAAGGGACGGTTGGGGTCCCCTGCAGACCCCTATTAAACAAAGGAATAAAAGAACATTGGAAAAGTGGTATGGTACACTCGCTCCCTGAGA
>JAODAL010033119.1:0-45972 GCA_025379985.1 Phyllomedusa bahiana | reverse complement strand
CTAAATATATGGATTCCTATAGACTATACGGACTCCAAAAACTGATAAGTAACCATTTGAGACAGTTGTAATTTCAAGATAATATTTGTTAAATACAATTGTAATCAGCCTCATATGTTATATAGGGTTTAGATGGTTTTTAAAGTAGGAACTCAGCGAGGAGGTTGTTCCGAACATTTTGAAAACTAACCACAGATCTCCTGTGATTTGGCTTGCTCAAATCTTTTTCATTTTTCATGTTATCCCAGACAGATCTAATGATAAGATCAGGGCTTAGTAGAGGCCATATCATCACTTTCATGACTTCTTGTTTAAGCTGAAGATACCTCTTTATAACATTAGCTGTATATTTGGGGTTGTTACCCTCTTGCAGAATTAAATTGGAGCCAGACACCTCTCTGTTGGTAGACATCTGATGTAAAGCAGTTTTAAGCATCAATTCTATCCTTTTTGTGACTAGGTTTACAGGAACAAAATATGATTTGCCGGAATTGCACATATGCTTTTATATCAATTCTATCCTATGCATGGTGATTAGGCTGAGAAGTAACTCCAAATGAACGGCACCGAGAGAGGAATGTAGGTGGATTTTATATACCTACTTATTCAGTGTGACTCCTTCTGTTTGATCATCTTGATCTACTTATGATATGATACGTTGTGGATCACAAAAGTGCCTCGCTTGCATTCAATTCTGTGCCGTGTTGAGAGCTTATGGGATGGCCATAAAAAACGCACACACTAAGAAAATGGAGTTTATAGAAACATGCTGCTAGATTAAAATACCAATCTGCTGTCCTGAGCCAACTTAACTCCCTTGGATAACATAGTACAATCTAATCTAAGTATTCTATTTTGTTATGCTGAGTGTTTGTGATTTCATTTATTAAACTTGTATTATTAGACCATCATTAGTGACACTAAAGCTAAAAATTACAACATTGTCCATAAAAGCACATACAGTTTTGCTCGTGCAAGACATTATGACAGTAAACCTCAGTGCCCCTAGAACTTGAGACGTTCATAACTTTCCATTATTTGCCATAATCTAAAGTTGTAGACAATACAAATTAATTTGTGGTTTGGGGAGGAGAGCAAAAGACAGTCGGGTGCCATCCAACCTAAGGCCAGCCCTGCCATTCGGCACAGTGAAGCCAATCTCTCTATAGAAGCAACAAAGTTATGTTGTGGTTCACTAGGATATGGTACCATCTGTGCAATGACATGAAGCGACTGGCTCATAATCCCCATATAGTTTACTGTTGATTTAGCTGGTTTGCATGTCCCCAAAAGAGTACAGTCTGTAATACATTAATTAAACAATAATTTTCTTAAACCAGCTGTGTTCATCCTTTGTAAACCTTTGGAACGTTGACGTCAGCTGTGAAAATCACTGCTCTGATGAGATTTCCATGCCAGGCTATCGTTAACCTCTCTGTTGTGTTTCCCCTCATTTGAATAACCATTTAAAAGCCAATCTTCCCTCTTCTTGAAATGTGCATTTTAGGACTTTTTCCATTTGCTAACAAGCTCTTTTTTCCTCTCTTTGTCATTTTATTATGCCCTATGTCTAAATTTACTCCGGAAGAAATGTGCAATGGAAATCATCAATCAAAAACATGACACTTTGACACATCACACGTGATGAAAACCAAGCTCAGATTTGGTATACAGTTGTGTTAAAATGATTTTAATGCCCCAGATAACATAATTGGTTTTACATTGCGTTTATGACAAGAAGGAAAAATATACTAAAATGAATGAAGCAATTGCTAATGCTTAAGAATACATTTACACTGAAACAAAACATGATTATTTCTTCATTTGGGAATGAGGTAAAGTACTAAAGTAGAATGTCTCTACAAATTCTGAAAAATATTTTTCATCGTTATATACTGAAGCTGCGAAGCATACAGTGCTATTGACAGCTGGCTGCTCTAGAGGCAAATACACAGACAAGTGGTATAAATCCTAGGAGAAAAAATAAAACTTAACTTTTAATAAGCAAAGGTAAAAATATCAGCATGCCAATCCTAATCTATATAGTACAAATAAAGAGACTAACCCTACCTCTAAGACTACCTCACAAAGAAATGGGATATTCGCCCTGATAAGGGCGTTCCCAACCCGTACCTAAACTAACAACACCCTATACTATCAAACTATACAGTGACAAAGACAATTGAGACACAACTAACTAAACAATTATGTACACAAATATATCCCCGATCTATATAGATAAATAGCCTATTCCAACGCGTTTCCCCCCATAATCATTGGGGTTCATCAGGGAACATGGGAAAATGTCTACACACAAAAAGATACTTGCAATCAGAAAGATGTTATTGCATAAACTAACTGCCCATTATAGTGATGTGAAGATGTATAGCTGTTGATGGAGTGGAGTCCCAAGATAATCTACGGAGGATCCCCCACAATACGAGGCAGCATTCAGATGATGTCAATAGTATGATAAAACAGCCTCTATATATATAAACGAACTGATGAATGAAGACACATACCTGTGCAAAGATCAATACACATTCGTCCGTGGCGGCGTCTGAAAAAAACCAGTGCGCATGTCAGAGCCCAATATCGCGAGATCTGGACTCGACGTGTAACGAAAAAGAGAGACGCGTTGCCATAGCAAGCCTACCGTTGCGCAATAGATCTAAAAAAGAACTGACATCTGCGCACTGATGACCGAGCGCGCTGGCGGTAAGTGCGCATGTCAAAGAAAAATCCATGAAATGCACATATAACAGCGGGACGCATTGTCAAAGCGAACGTACATACTACAATGAAGATAGCAAAATGTCGACACAAACGCACTAATGATGAGGTGCAATAAAAAACAGCCAACCCTGCAATTATGCAGGAGGTAGATACTCTTATAGCCCTAGAAACATGTTTAAATATATATGATGTAATAAAGCAACACCTCAAGCCACATAATACAGAAGGCAGATATAAAGATGAAGAGTGTAAATAAGCCAACATATTGAAGCACCTCTGTACTAGATGAAACCATACCTATAATGACAAATATGGATACAAACAGAACACCAAAATTTGACACTACCCGCCACTAGGGACAATGATGCACATAAATAACCTATATGATAATTAAATAAAGATATACACAGTATATAAAAGATTTGGAAAGTTAATGTATAAATGAAAATATACAAATGAAAAATATACAGATGCAATGATGTATCTCACTTGGCATTAAACCTAGATTAAATAAATGAAGCAAACGACAAATAGTCATTTAAACCATCAGGTTTCAGTGTTTTAAGGTAATATATCCAATGTGACTCACGCTGGAGTAGTTTGCGATCAAAATCGCCTCCTCGTTCCGATGGCTTCACTACCTCAATGACCGAGAATGACAGAGAGAGGGTATTTGTACCATGTTTAGGATTCATATGACGTGCAACTGGAGAATCACGCTGGTGATTAATATCCCCAACATGTTCCAGAATCCGGAGACGAAACACACGTTTCGTTTTGCCAATGTACATTAGAGGGCAATCACAAGTGCATTGGTAAATAACCCCCTTACTTTTACAATTGGCATAATCAAGCATACTATAGGTGCATCCTGTCGACAAAGACCCAAAGTTCTTAGAAACATTGATGTATCTGCAGGCCTTGCAGCCCCCACATCTGAAAGTGCCAACCAGTTTAGATGATAACTATGTTGTGGCCGCCCTGGGGGGAGTATACAGACTACGTATCACATGATTCCCAATACTTTTACCCTTCCTGAAAGTAATAATTGGACGGGATTCTACAAACTAAGAAAGAAGTCTATCTTAAGTAAGTATAGGCCAATAATTGGTAATCAAATCACGAACCTGTGCAGACGATTGATCGAAAGTACCAATAAATCTCACCCTATTAGATGATGTATCCACAGTATGTTTCTGCAAGAACATCTTCCTATCGGTGTCCCTGGCAAATCTATATGTCTCTGATAGAGTTTTCTTAGGGTAACCACGTTGAATGAATCTGTTCTTAAGAGAGTCAGCCTGTGTTTTAAAGGATGCATAAGTGGAACAATTTCGACGCATTCTAATATACTGGCCCTTCGGAATGCCCCGTTTGAGTGGCATCGGATGTGAGCTCTCCCATCTCAATAAACTATTCCCGGCGGTAGGTTTTCTATAAGCAGTGGTCTCCAAAGTACCATTTTTACCCTTAGTAATATGCACATCTAGAAAGACCAATTCAGAAAAGTTGATCTCATAGGTAAACTTGAGGCCTATAGCATTCACATTGAGAACCTCAACAACGGAGCAAAAGGAGTTGGGAACGCCCTTATCAGGCGAATATCCCATTTCTTTGTGAGGTAGTCTTAGAGGTAGGGTTAGTCTCTTTATTTGTACTATATAGATTAGGATTGGCATGCTGATATTTTTATCTTTGCTTATTAAAAGTTAAGTTTTATTTTCTCCTAGGATTTATACCACTTGTCTGTGTATTTGGTATTCTATTGCTTTAGGTATATCTAGGGCTTGTTTATTAGTTTTAGGGTACCGGCTTACTCCCCCCTATTATTTTGCAAGAGGAGTTTGTGTTTTTGGATATATTTCAATTTGGGTTTTTCCTTGAGTTGACCCTTTCTGGTATATTTGTTTTTTTCACCTTGGCATTATATTATTTATGGCATTTTTGCCTTCATTGAATTCTGATAGATGGCTGACAGAGGAAGAGGGGGTATTTTCTAATAGAGAATATAGTTGTACCCACAAGGAAATTTCTTTGAGTCAAATTTTCAAGGACCTTAATTCCCAATACAAACTTTACATTAAATCTTGGTGGGAATTGAAGTCATTGGAGAATTATGTTAAGAACAATATAGTCCCTAAGGGGCTGCGGATTCCAATTTTACCGGCACATAGATCAAGGAACCCGGATGTTATGAGATGGTGGGAACAAGAAGCTACTGCCTCTTCCCCTCGCTTCATGAGCATCCTGATTGATGAGGAGAAAAACATTTTGGATAGATCACATAAAGCGGTCCTAGAGACAGCAGAAAAGACCTTAAAATTTAAGGGGGATCCGCTATTTAGTCAGAAGGAGACCGAGTTACAGAATAATATTGACAGATTTACATCATATTTAAAAGAAAGGAAGCACAATCAATTCGTCAGAGATCTGGGTGAATTTCGTGAAAATAGGACATACCTGGTCACGAAAAGAGCTTCGCCCAACTTTAATACTATAACTGATAACTCATCCTCCGATACTGAGCTATCTGATAGTGACACAAGACGACCTTATAATAGGCCGTTTATTACATCTCCATACCACACAAGATACGGGTCGGAGAATAGATCAAGATGGCAAACGATCAGGGGCTCACGAAAAGGAAGGGGAAGGGGAAAACAACAAAATACTCAAAGAGTAAATATGAATTTTCAATCTTTGCCCTCTGAATCCTCAGTCTCTGCTATGAATTCAGTTATCTCACAAACTGTACAACAGGAAGAGATGCAGCCAGGAACATCTGGTATGTCTCAACCATCTTTTTTAGAGCGAACTGTGATGGGCAAGTAACAGGAATGACTGCTGCCCATGATTGTGATGATACGGCAAAACAGATTATTAATCTGTCTGATAGAAAGCTCTCAGATGCAGAGATATGTGTTTTAGGTAGAGGTCTTTCGTTTGTACCAAATAGATCCATGAATACATTTGAGTGGATCAAAGACATCCATTTATTTGCAAGGAAACTAAAGTGGAATTTTTTTTTCAAATTACAGGATAACAGACAGTGTCAATCTTTGGGCATTGAATATAATGATCTTTCTGGGGTGCAATCTTTGGTTAGTCTTTTGGATTATAATGATAGGGACAGATCTATTGGTCCTTTTTCCACATGCCATTTAAAAAGTACTAAGATGCCACCGATCATGGACGAGAATATTGATATGTTTGTCAAATTGGTCTGTGATGGGATTAAAAAATCAAAAATTGGAGGATAGTTTGGTTTTAAAAATGAATATAATCTCTCCAAAGTTTGAATATATGGCATTACGGAATTTAGAACAGGACAAGACTATGTTGTTAAACCATCTGATAAAGGTGGAAACATTGTTATCTTAAATCACCTTGATTACAAAAATATGTGCTTGTCCACCCTTTAAAATGATACCCAAGGATTATGGTTTACTTAGCAGTAATCCTACTGGGAAGTTCATGAATGAGCTCAAGAATATTTTGGGAAACCATGCCCTATCTTTACAAACTATTGACCAAAGAGAGTATAAATTTCTGCTTCCCCACTTGGGTCCTCATTGTCGAGGTTTTATGGCCTTCCCAAGGTGCACAAAGGAATTCGCCCTTGAAGTGCAGACTATTATATCTGGTATAGGAAATTTGACAAGAAATCGTTTTACGTTGACCCAAATACTGCTTTCCTTTGTGACGTCTCCCCCTTCATATATCAAAGATCTACTTGACTTGGTTGTTAAAATGGATGGTTTAACCATGTGTGAAGATTTTTGGGCTCTGTAGTATTGACGTTGAGGCCCTATACAGCTCCATTTCCCATGACAAGGGTTGGAGGCTGTTCAAATATTATCTATCCACCCGGAGCACATTTTTTACAACCTCACAATGATTTTGGTTTTACAGCTTCTTCAGTTTGTTCTTTACACATAATTTTTTTTATTTTTGATCAGCGTTTCTTCCACCAGCTCAGGGGCACGGCTATGGGGAGCCCGGGGCTCCCACGTTATGCTAAATCTGCTCCTGGGCTGGGTGGAAGAGTACTGTGGTTTTTTCTGAGGATCATCATGAGTTTTTGGACAGTATCTGCTTTTGGGGCAGATACATAGATGATGTTATCATATTGTGGACAGGGTCGAGGGACTCCTTTTTGGGCCCCTTTGTTGAGGTCTCAACGTGATGCTATAGGCCTCAAGTTTACCTATGAGATCAACTTTTCTGAATTGGTCTTTCTAGATGTGCATATTACTAAGGGTAAAAATGGTACTTTGGAGACCACTGCTTTATAGAAAACCTACCGCCGGGATAGTTTATTGAGATTGGGAGAGCTCACATCCGATGCCACTCAAACGGGGCATTCCGAAGGGCCAGAAATATTAGAATGCGTCGAAATTTGTTCCACTTATGCATCCTTTAAAACACAGGCTGACTCTCTTAAGAAGAGATTCATTCAACGGGGTTACCCTAAGAAAACTCTATCAGAGGCATATAGATTTGCCAGGGACACCGATAGGAAGATGTTCTTGCAGAAACATACTGTGGATACATCATCTAATAGGGGAGATTTATTGGTACTTTCGAAAAAATTTCGTCTGCACAGGTTCGTGATTTGATTACCAATTATTGGCCTATACTTACTCAAGATAGACTTCTTTCTTAGTTTGTAGAACCCCGTCCAATTATTACTATCAGGAAGGGTAAAAGTATTGGGAATCATGTGATACGTAGTCTGTATACTCCCCCCAGGGCGGCCACAACATGGTTATCATCTAAACTGGTTGGCATTTTTCAGATGTGGGGGCTTCAAGGCCTGCAGATACATCAATGTTTCTAAGAACTTTGGGTCTTTGTCGACATTCTCGGTCATTGAGGTAGTGAAGCCATCGGAACGAGGAGGCGATTTTGATCGCAAACTACTCCAGCGTGAGTCAAAATTGGATATATTCCCTTAAAACACTGAAACCTGATGGTTTTTAAATGACTTTTTGTCGTTTGCTTCATTTATTTAATCTAGGTTTAATGCCAAGGTGAGATACATCATTGCATCTGTATATTTTTCATTTGTATATTTTCATTTATACATTAACTTTCCAAATCTTTTATATACTGTGTATATCTTTATTTAATTATCATATAGGTTATTTATGTGCATCATTGCTCTTGTGGCGGGTAGTATAAAATTTTGGTGTTACTGTTTGTATCCATTTTTATCATTATAGGTTTTGGTTTCATCTAGTACAGAGGTGGCTTCAATTTGGTTTATTTACACACCTCATCTTTATATCTGCCTTCTGTATTATGTGGCTTGAGGTTTGTTGTTTTTTAAACATCATATATATTTTAAACATGTTTCTAGGGCTAAAAGAGTATATACCTCCTGCATAATTGCGGGGTTGGTTGTTTTTTATTGCACCTCATCATTGTGCGTTCGTGTCGGGGATTTTGCTATCTTTATTGTTTTTATATAGGTTCGCTTTGACAAGGGCGTCCCTCTGTTATGTGTGTATCTCATGGATTTTTCTTTGACATGCGCACTGACCTCCAGCACGCTGGGTCATTAGTGCGGCAGATGTCAGTTCTTTTTTAGATCTATTGCGAAAGGTAGGCTTTGCTATGGCAACGCGTCTTTTCTTTTTCGTTACACGTCGAGTCCAGATCTCGCGATTTGGGCTCTGGCATGCGCATGGTTTTTTTCAGACGCCGCCACGGACGAATGTGTATTGATCTTTGCACAGGTATATGTCTTCATTCATCAGTTCGTTTTTTATATATAGAGGCTGTTTTTATCATACTATTGACATAATCTGAAGACTGCCTTGTATTGGGGGGGGAATCCTCCGTATATTATCTTGGGACTCCACTCCATCAACAGCTATCCATCTTCACATCACTATAAAGCGCAGTTAGTTTATGCAATAACTTTCTTTCTGATTGCAAGTTTCTTTTTGTGTGTAGACATTTTCCATGTTCCCTGATAAAAACCCCAATGGTTATGGGGGGAAACGCGTTGGAATAGGCTATTTATCTATATAGATCGGGGATATATTTTGGTTTTACAATATCTGTTTCAGTTAGTTGTGTCTCAATTGTCTTTGTCACTGTATAGTTTGATAGTATAGGGTGTTGTTAGCTTAGGTACGGGGTTGGGAACTCCTTTATCAGGCGAATATCTCAATTTCTTTGTGAGGTGTCTTAGAGGTAGGGTTGTCTCTTTATTTGTACTATATAGATTAGGATTGGCATGCTGATATTTTTAAACTTTGCTTATTAAAAGTTAAGTTTTATTTTCTCCTAGGATTTATTTCCACTTGTTCTGTGTATTTGGTATTCTATTGCTTTAGGTATATCCAGGGCTTGTCTATTAGTTTTAGGGTACCGGCTTACTCCCCCCTATTATTTTGCAAGAGGAGTTTGTGTTTTTGGATACTGCTCTAGAGGCACCTATACTTCAAATATACATATATATATATATGTATATATATATATATATATTTTTTATATATATATATATATAAAATATATGTTATATATACACTCACTGGCCACTTTATTAGGGTACACCTGTTTCCAAACTGCTCGTTAACAAAATTTAATTTCTAATCAGCCCAAACACATGGCGGGAACTCAGTGCATTTAGGCATGTAGACATGGTCAAGACAATCTCTGCAGTTCAAATCGAGCATCCCGTATGGGGAAGAAAGGTGATTTGAGTGCCTTTGAAAAGTGGGCATGGTTTTTGGTGCCAGAAGGGCTGGTTTTGAGTAATTTTAGAAACTGTGATCTCCTGGGATTTTCACGCACAACCATCTCTAGGGGTTTACAGAGAATGGTCCGAAAAAGAAAAAAACATCCAGTGAGTGGCAGTCCTTGTGGGCGGAAATGCCTTGTTGATGCCCGAGGTCAAAGGAGAATTGGGCAGACTGGTTTTGAGCTGATAGAAAGGCAACAGTGACTCAAATAGCCACCCGTTACAACCCAAGGTAGGCAAAGAGCATCTCTGAACGCACAGTACGGCGAACCTTTGAGGGCAGATGGGCTACAGCAGCAGAAGACCACACCGGGTGCCACTCCTTTCAGCTAAGAACAGGAAACTGAGGCTTCCAATTTGCCAAGCTCATCGAAATTGGACAGTAGAAGATTTGAAACGTTGCCCGGTCTGATGAGTCTCGATTTCTGCTGCGACATTCGGAAAGGTAGGGTCAGAATTTTGGCGTCAACAACATCAAAGCATGGATCCATCCTGCCCTTTTATCAACGGTTCAGGCTGGGGGTGGTGGTGTCATGGTGTGGCGAAATATTTTCTTGGCACTCTTTGGGGCCCTTGGTACCAATTGAGCATTTGTTGCAACACCTTGTGGAATCTATGCCACGAAGAATTGAGGCAGTTTTTGAGGCAAAAGGGGGTCCAACCGTTACTAGCATGGTGTACCTAATAAAGTGGCCGGTGAGTGTTTTATATATAATATATATATATATATATGTATATATATATATAGTATATTTATATATATATTTATGTATATATATATATTTTATATTATAATATATATAATATATATATATATATATATATATAATATTATTATTATTATTTTTTATTATTTATTTTAAAGCGCATTGATTCCAGGGCGCGTACATCGAAAGGGGGGTTACATACACAACATAAGGTCAAACAAGTTTCAGTGATAATTTAAAGAATGACAATTGGCACGACAGAGGGAGAGAGGACCCCTACCCCCCGCGAGGGCTTACAATCTACAAGGAGGGGGAAAAAGCAGAAGGTGAGGGGCAGACATGTATTGTGGACGGTGTAGTGACAGCAGGGTTATTGTAGGTTGTAGGTAATCCTGAAGAAATGGGTTTTCAGGTTTCTTTTGAACCTGGTGGAGGAGAGTCTGATGTGTTGGGGCAGTGAGTTCCAGAGTGTGGGGGAAGCACGGGTGAAGTCTTGGAGACGGTTTTTGGTGAGGAGCTGATAGGGGAGAGCAGAGGAGAAGGTCCTGTGAGGAGCGGAGATTTCGTGAGGGTGAGATATTTGGAAATTAGGGCAGAGATGTATGGAGGGGAGAGGTTATGGAGAGCCTTGTAGGTCATAGTTAGCAACTTGAAATTGATTCGCTGGGGAACGGGGAGCCAGTGAAGGAGATTGACAGAGGGGAAGGCAGAGGAGTAGCGGGGGGGAAAGGTGGATAAGCGGGCGGCAGAGTTGAGAATTGTTTGAAGGGGGGCAAGAGTGCTAGATGGGAGGCCACAGAGAAGGATGTTGCAGTAGTCTAGGGGGAGATGACAAGGGGCATGGACCAGATTTTTGTTAGTGTCATAGTTGAGGAATGAGCGGATGCGAGAGATTTTTTTTCAGGTGGAGGCGGCAGGCAGAGGTGAGGTTTTGGATGTTGTGGTTTGAAAGATAGAGTGGAGTCGAGGATTACCCCAAGGCAGCGGGCTTGCGGAACAGTGAGAGTGTACGCCCTTGACTGAGATAGAGAGATCAGGGGGAAGGGTTTGAGTTGGATGGTGGAAAGATGATTAGTTCTGTTTCTCCACATTTAGTTTTAGGATGACGTGAGGAGAAGAAGGAGGAAATGGAAGACAGACAGTCAGGGATCTGGGAGAGTAGAGAGGTGACATCTGGGCCTGAGATGTAGGTTGGGTATCGTCAGCATTTCAGGTGATAATGAAAGCCGTGTGAGGCTATGAGCTGACCCAGGCCAAGAGTTTAAAAGAGAGAGAGTAGAGGACCCAGGACTGACCCTGAGGGACACCCACAGAGAGGGGGCCGGGGGAGGAGGTGGTGCGAGAATGAGAGACGCTGAAAGTCCGATTCAGGAGGTACGAGGAGACCAGGAAAGGCCAAGTCCGTGATGCCGAGGGAGGAGAGGATTTGTAGCAGGAGGGAATGGTCCAGTGTCAAAGGCAGAGGACAGGTCTAAGGGAGGAGTACAGAGTAGTGGGGCGTGAGGCTTTGGGAGTTGCCCAGGTCATTGGTGGGCCTTGGTTAGGGGGGGTTTCGGGAGAGTGGTGGGGTCGGAAACCAGATTGTAGTGGGTCAAGGAGAGAGTTGGAGGAGAGGGGGAGGACAGCTGAAAGAAGAGTGCTGCTCGAGGAGTTTGGAAGCAAAAGGGAGTAGTGAGATGGGGGGATAGTTGGACAGAGAGGAGGGGTCAAGGGTTGTTTTTTTTAAGGATTGGCGTGATAGTAGCATGTTTAAAGGCGGAAGGGAAGATATATATATATATACACACACACACACAGCGGGTGAAGTATGGAATGAACAAGTCCAGCTATATCCAGCCATAGATGTCAATAAATTAAGTTATGGGTAACAATGAGAAATGACACAGGGAAAACACATAAAGAAAGAGCTGCAAAAAGCCATGGAAAGTAATGACACCAGCTGAAATGTATCAGTAATTAGAAAGCAATCCTGACACTTAGTGAAAAATAATATCAGCTGGTTCAACTGATGGCCTGTAAAAAGATATCTCATTACCAGGGTGCCACACAAGAAAGATCTCATGTTGAGTAAAACCAGTGTGCTAGCTCAAGACCTTATTGTTGCAAAACATACTGATATCATTGATTAAAGAAGAATTTCTAAACTATTGAAGGCTCTTGGGCACTGTTGGGGCCATAATCTGGAACTGGAAAGAACATAATTTTACCATAAAGTGGCAACAGCCACAAGATTCCAGACAGGAGTGAAACGAATTATCAGATCAGTCAAGGACTATATGTGGAGAGCTATAGAAAACCTGGAAACAGGAGGTACAGTTGTTTCAAAGAAAACAATAAGTAATGCATTCAACCTCCATGGTCTGTATGAACGCTCACCATGCAAGACTCCATTGCTGAACACAAAACATGCTCAAAGCCTTGTTGCTTAACAACATTTAAACAAGCCTTTGAAGTACTGGGAGAATCTAGTCTACTCAGATGAGACCAAAATTGAACTCTTTGGATGCCCTAATACACACCACGTTTGGAGGCCAAAGGGCATTCCATACCAACAGTGAAGTGTGGAGATGGAAACATCATGGTATGGGGCTGTTTTTCACCTTACAGCTCAAGTAAACTTCATATAATTAACCCCTTAAGGACCAGGCGTTTTTTTTTGGTGACACGTTCGTTTTTCCCTCCTCGCCTTCTGAAAGCCATAACTTTTTTATTTTTCCACCTCCATAGACACATGAGGGCTTTTATTTTGCGGGACAAGATGTAATTTCTAATGGTGTTATTCACTGTACTATAGAATATACTGGGAAACCGCAAAAAAATTCCAAGTGGGACAAATTGTGAAAAAAATGTATTTTCGCCATGTTTGCAGGGGTTTTGCTTTTACGGCGTTCAATCTTTGTTAAATATAATGTGTTATCTGTATTCTACAGGTTGTTACGCATCCGGTAATACCAAACATGTAGGGTTGCCGTTATGTTTTGGTACCGTAAAAAAATTCCAAACATTTTCTATTTTTTAAATTTGCGCCACGGCGCCATATTGTGCGACCAATAACTTTTTTGTACTAAAAACCTTTACGGACGTCAGTGAGGGGGCTTTTTTGCGGGCTTAAAGTGTACTTTCGCTAGCAGTTTGGAATGCATGCGACTTTTTTGATCATTTTTTTTTCCCAAATTTTTGAGTGACTAAAATGACCAAAAAACGCAATTTTGGGGGTTTGGAATTTTTTTTTCTTTACGGTGTTCAGCGTACGGGATAAATGATGTTATATTTTAAATAGATCGGTCTTTTCGGACGCAGCGATCCCAAAATTTATGTGTAACTTTTTTATTTTTTTTAATTTGATTTTATTTGTAAAATGGGGAAAGGGGGGTGATTTGAGCTTTTAATACTTTTTTTTTGTACTTTAAAACTTTTTTTTTTTTTTTTTTTACTGTAGCATTGAGGCCACCTATGGTACTTTGACCACTAGGTGGCGCGATTGTTAATACAACCTAATGCATTGCATAGGCCAATGCATTAGGGTGTTACAAGATGGCGGTTTCCCACTTCCTGTCTGCGGCCCGGAAGTGGGGCAAACTGGCCAGGATAAGTGACGGGAGGCGTCACAAGGCTCCCCACCACCATGCCCGGTCCGTGGATCGTGCCGATGACCGTTTCCGATTGGTGGCGGCACCGATCGGCGTTAATTCAGACGCCGCGGCCATCTTTGCCGCGGCGTCTGATGGGATAAACAGCGCCAGCGGGCGGAGCCACCCGCCGGCGCTGTGACTGCCAGGTGGTAGCGGCGATTGTCCGCTAACACCCGGTGGCTGTGCGGGGGGGTCGCGGCGCGATCCCCCTGCAAAGCCCCTTAGCGGCCCTGGGACGTACTCATACGCCCAAGGTCGTTAAGGGTTAAAGGAATATTGAACAGACAAATATACTGAGACATTTTTAATAAAAATCTGCTGCCATCTACCAGGATGATGAAGATGAAACAAGGGTGGACATTTCATCAAGAGAATGATCCCAATCACCCAGCCAAGAAAACTGGTTTCATAGAAAGAAAATAAAGCTGCTAGAATGGCCCAGCCAATCACCTGACCTAAATTCAATAGAAAGTCTATGAAAAGGCACTTAAGCTCAGAGTTCATAGAAGGAGCCAACGGAACCTCCAGAATTTGTTTGTGTGGAAGAATGGGCCAAAATCCCGCCTGAGAAATGCATGCACCTACTTTCTCCATATAGGAGGCATATTTCAGCGTCTCTCATTCTTGCTCCACCTCCTCCCCCCGGCCACTCTCTGTTGGTGTCCCCCAAGGGTCAGTCCTGGGTCCACTACTCTTCTCTATCTACACCCTTGGCCTCGGTCAGCTCATAGCCTCACATGGCTTTCATTACCACCTGTATGCTGATGATACCCAACTCTACATCTCTGGCCCAGATGTCACTTCTCTACTCTCCCGGATCCCTGACTGTCTGTCCTCCATTTCCTCCTTCTTCTCATCACGTCTCCTAAAACTAAATGTGGAGAAAACAGAACTCATTTCCACCATCCAACTCTACCCCTGCCCCTGATCTCTCTATTACAGTCAACGGCTCTACACTTTCACCGGTCCCACAAGTCCACTGTGTTGGGGTAATCCTAGACTCTGCTTTATCTTTCAAACCACACATCCAAACCCTCACCTCTGCCTGCCGCCTCCACCTGAAAAACATCTCTCGCATCCGCTCGTTCCTCGGCTATGACACTACAAAAAATGCTGGTCCATGCCCTTGTCATCTCCCGCCTAGACTACTGCAACATCCTTCTCAGTGGCCTCCCAGCTAGCACCCTTGCTCCCCTCCAATCCATCCTTAACTCTGCTGCCCATCTTCTCCACCTCTTCTCCTCGCTAACTCCTCTGCCTCTCCCCTCTGCCAATCCCTTCACTGGCTTCCCATTGCCCAGTGAATTCATTTCAAGCTACTAATCATGACCTACAAGGCTCTCCATGACCTCTCCCCTCCATACATCTCTGCCCTAATTTCCAAATATCTCCCCACACACACTCTCCGCTCCTCACAGGACTTTCTCCTCTGCTCTCCCCTTATCAGCTCCTCACACAACCGTCTCCAAGACTTCTCCCGTGCCGCCCCCACACTCTGGAACTCACTGCCCCAACACATCAGACTCTCCTCCACTTTCACCAGCTTCAAAAGCAACCTGAAAACCCATTTCTTCAGGCTTGCCTATAACCTTCACTAAACTTGTCACTACTTCCTCCACAGACATGTCTGCCCCTCACCTCCTGTCTCTTTCCCCCTCCTTGTAGATTGTAAGCCCTCGCGGGTAGGGTCCTCTCTCCCTCTGTCATGCCAATTGTCATTATCCCTTATCACTGTACTCGTTTGACTTATGTAATGTATGTAACCCCCTCGAATGTACAGCGCCCTGGAATCAATGGCGCTTTCAAATAAATAATAATAATAATAATAATATTGAAGCTGTCAACACCAACAAAGCCTTATTTCACCCACTGTATGTGTATATACAGTGAAAGAAATAATTATTTGATCCCTTGCTGATTGTGTAAGTTTGCCCACTGATAAAAACATGAGCAGTCTATAATTTTAAGGGTAGGTTAATTTGAACATTGAGAGAAAGAATATGCAAAATAAAATCCAGAAAATCACATTGTATAAATTACATAAATGTATTTGCATTTTGCTAAGAGAAATAAGTGATCCCCTACCAACCATTAAGACTTCTGGCTCATACAGACGTTAGACGTTCCTAATCAACTCGTTACCTGCATTAAAGACAGCTGTCTTATATAGTCACCTTTATAAAAGACTCCTGTCCACAGACTCAATCAGTCAGACTCTAACCTCTACAACATGGGTAAGACCAAAGTGCTTTCTAAGGATGTCAGGGACAAGATCATAGACCTGCAAAAAGCTGGTATGGACTACAAAACCATAAGTAAAATGTTGGGTGAGAAGGAGACAACTGTTGGTGCAATAGTAAGAAAATGGAAGAAATACAAAATGACTGTCAATCAACATCAATCTGGGGCACCATGAAAAATGTTACCTCATGGGGTATCCATTAATCATGAGGATGGTGAGAGATCAGCCTAAAACTACACAAGGGAAACTTATTAATGATCTCAAGGCAGCTGGGACCACAGTCACCAAGAAAACCATTGGTAACACATTACATCTAATGGTTTAGAATCCTGCGGGTGCCCGCAATTTTCCCTCCCTCAAGAAGACACATGTGCAGGCCCATTTAATGTTTGTCAATGAACACCTGGATGATTCTGTGAGTTATTGGGAGAAGGTGCTGTGGTCAGATTAGATAAAAATTGAGCACTTTTGCATTAACTCTCTGTGTTTGGAGGAAGGGAAATGCTGCCTTTGACCTAAAAATACCATCCCCACTGTGAAGCATGGAGTGTTTGGGGTGTTTCTCTGCTAAAAAAACACATGGAAATCTCCAAAGGAGCATTTTATGCTATCTACAATATATGAAAAAACGTTGAGATTCTTGGTCCGCATGTTTTTTTGGCCAAAAAAATGCTCAAGCCCCCCCCGGGCTTACAACGGGATTTCAGTTGGGTGGTCTACTCTATTTTATCTCTCACCTGGGTCAACTTCAGTGTTTTTTCAGAAATGTTTTTTATGTGCAAAAATATACGTTGTATTTGGAATATTTGCTTTTAAAACTATAAAAGGAGAAGTAGATACCTCCATTTTGGTTTCCTGCACCTGCCCACCTCCACAGGCTGTTTATAAATGCACTATGCTTTGAATTGGTTGGTGCTTTTTTTAATTTTTTCTCCCTGTATTTTGGAGGCCGTTGGCACAGTGAGAGGTCTGAATTGACCCAGGTGAGAGTTTAATATAGAGTAGGACCCCCCAACTGAGATCCCGTTGTAAGCGGGGATGGCTTGAGCATTTTTGGCCAAAAAACATGGGACCAAGAATCTCAAAGTTTTTTCATATATTGTAGATAGCATAACATGCCCCTTTTGGGGAGATTTCCATGTGTTTTTTTGCCCTTTTTGCAGTGGTGTGCCACTGGTACTGGGACTGTGTGAAATATGTATATGTGCTGCAGCATGCCAGTGGCACCACGGGTTTCGCAGTGTTTTTTTCAGAAATGTTTTTCGGGTGCAGACTATACGTTGTATTTGGCACATATTTGCTTTTAAACTATATAAGGAGAAGTAGATACCTCCATTTTGGTTTCCTGCACCTGCCACCCTCCACAGGCTGTTAAAATCAATGCACTAGGGCTTTGATGGTTGGTGCTTTTTTTTATTTTTCTCTCCTGCATTTTGGAGGCCGTTTGGCACAGTGAGAGGTCTGAAGTTGACCCAGGTGAGAGATAATATAGATTAGGACCACCAACTGAGATCCCGTTGTAAGCCGGGGGTGGTTTTGAGCATTTTTTGGCCAAAAAATGCGGACCAAGAATTCTCAAAGTTTTTCCATATATTGTATAAAAGCATAAAATGCCCCTTTGGAGATTTCCATGTTTTTTTTTTTGCCCTTTTTGCCAGTGGTGTGCCATGGTATTGGACTGTGTGCATATGTATATGTGCCGCAGCCATGCCAGTTGGCACCAAGGTTCGCAGTGTTTTTTTTTCAAAAGTTTTTTCTGTGCAGAACTATACGTTGTTTTTGGGCAAAATATTTGCTTTTAAACTATATATGGAGAATTAGATACCTCCATTTTGGTTTCCTGCACCCGCCCACCTCCACAGGCTGTTAAAATCAATGCACTATGCTTTGAATGGTTGGTGCTTTTTTTATTTTTCTCTTGCATTTGGAGGCCGTTTGGCACAGTGAGAGGTCTGAAGTTGACCAGGTGAGGATAAAAAAGAGAAGGACCACCCAACTGAGATCCCGTTGTAAGCCGGGGGTGGCTTGAGATTTTTTTTGGCCAAAAACATGCGGACCAAGAATCTCAAAGTTTTTTCTTTATATTGTAGATAGCATAAAATGCTCCTTTGGAGATTTCCATGTGTTTTTTTGCCCTTTTTTTGCAGTGGTGTGCCACTGGTAATGGACTGTGTGCATATGTATATGTGCCGCAGCCATGCCAGTGGCACCCAGGTTCGCAGTGTTTTTTTCAGAAATGTTTTTCTGTGCAGAACTATACGTTGTATTTGGCACATATTTGGCTTGAGCATTTTTTGGCCAAAAACATGCGGACCAAGAAACTCAAAGTTTTTTCTCTGCTAAAGGCACAGGACTACTTCACCGTATCAATGGGAGAATGGATGGAGCCATGTACCGTAAAATACTGAATGACAACCTCCTTCCTTTCGCCAGGACATTAAAAATGGGTGGTGAATGGGTCTTCCAGCAAGACAATGACCCAAAACATACAGCCCTGGCAACAAAGGAGTGGCTAAAAAAGAAGCACATTAAAGTCATGGAGTGGCCTAGCCAGTCTCCAGACCTTAATCCCATAGAAAACTTATGGAGGGAGTTGAACCTCCAAGTAGCCAAGCGACGGCCTCAAAATCTTAATGATTTAGAAATGATCTGCAAAGAGGAGTGGACCAAAATTCCCTCTGACATGTGCGCAAACCTCATCATCAACTACTGCTGTGCTTGCCAACAAGGGTTTTGCCACCAAGTATTGTCTTGTTTGCCAGAGGGATCAAATACTTATTTCTCACTGCAAAATGGAAACAAATGTATATAATTTATGCAATTATTCTAATAGATATACATATAGACATCTCCAGAATCCACCCTTTTCTCACTATAAAAACAGCTAAAATCTTTATTGCTGCCCTTATGCATTCTTGTTTTAAATACTGTAACTCCTTAATAATTTGTCCTGAATGCGCCAACCATGCTCATCTTTTTTCAGCTGCTACACCGATTCCTCTACCCTGTTTACAGTCAATGACTGGTTAACCCGTTTACCATGGAAGAGTAATAAATAGCAGTTTAAAAATTCAACCTACAAAAATTTCTCCACAGTTTTGCACCTTCCTAAATTACTCCTTCATTTCTGCTTATATACTAACCCCAACTCTAAATTTTTGCTAGTTGATCTAAGAAAAACGTCCCCATCATTTAAACCCCCCACTTTTTTCCTCCAATAACTTCTCATGGGCGCAATTATTGGTAAAAATACATCTTCTTGGGGCGGGTCTATGATATTTCCTAATCAGTCTCCCTTCCCTTTTAAACCATGCCTCCTTTAGTCAACTGCTTTCTTATACTCCCTGCACTCATATGCACTTATCTGCCATATCAACTACTGCCTGGGTGACTGGTTCATCCCCATTTATGTGGACTACTTTTACGGAAGATGTTGACTGTTGTACAAAATTAACACTTCTTACCTTTTGTTTTATCCCTATATCTACATATAAGCCTTTTGGAAAGATGCCCCCCATGCATCTTGTTTAATGAATAGATCTGTCACTATGTAACGTCTCTAATATAATTAAATGTCTGATTCCTCAGTATCTGTACTCTCTGCATCATAGACTGTATATATGTTAACACCATGTAAATATAGATCATTATTATTATTAAATGAAAGTAGCACTCTCTTCAGTATAAAGTAAATTTATTAACCCATAGCAGACTGCAATTTATATCTCCTCCTTGGAATTTATATATATATATATATATATATATATATATATATATATATATATATAGATTATATATAAATATATATATATATATATATATATATATATATATATATACCATAGCATTAATATTACCTGCCTAGTATTATTTATGTCCTCATTGTGAAACGACAACAGCTCTGACCCTGTCACTCGCACCAGCAAGTTAAGAGATGCAGCCTTTATGGATCATACTTTTTTTGGATCTCACTGCGATGTGGTTCAGTTAGTAGCCTTTAACTCTTTGGGCGACATCTGTGAACGTCGGTGCTGATAGGACAGTTCTAAATTGCTTTAAGGTAGTGTAGAATGTGCCAGTATGTAAGAACCTGTTCTTCTGCAGGTCATACATACAGGCGCAGTCTAGTGCCAATACGACAACTCAGGCTCAGGCACCACCTTTAACTTGGTCCTAACTGTTCTGCACCTAGATTTGGTGTCAAAGAATCATAAATGTGTCTACTTCTATGAATGTGGTGTGATGCCCCCAGAACACCCCTAATCTTTTGGGGCACTAAAAGTGTTGCACATGCACTTATCGTGCCAAGGTTTGAAGTGAAACTGTTCATAAATCTATAAAACAAGCTTTTTGACGCCAGGAAACATGTCGCCCTTTGTCTTGGTCCTCAAACCATTTCTGAACACTTTTTACAGCCTTGCAGGGTAAATTATCCCCATGACAGGGCACACAGCATTTAGGGAATTTTGTTGCCATAAATGGTTATTTTTGCTCTGAAACAATGTGCAGCCTTACCTATCAAGCGTATGTACTGTACATTAAGACTGGGAGCTATTCTCCATAATTGGTTCTGGCTTCATGGGTGAGGTCTCCTTTACCTCTAATTAAATTATTGATGGTGATCATAACAGTTCGGTCCATTTGGTTACTGAAACAGTAAGTGATATAATTTGAATAGAAGATGACAAAAAGAATAGACATATTCATTCCACAAAGGGGCCCTCACAAACAAAAACCTGCAATGCATTAAGGCCTCTTCACACGGGTTATTTTTAGAAGTATTTACAACGATTGCCCATCTTTAAATACTTCTGAAATCAGTTTAAAATCAGTTGCAAAAAATGTCCTAAAATTGGACGTTTGTAACGTTTCCCGCGGATTACCATCTCCATATTGTAGGTGGTGAATCCGTCCTAAATAATTGACATGTGAATTTTTTTCCGTCCATTTTCCGCGTCAATCCCGGGGCAATCCGAACGGGAACTAGCGTCGTTAACGACGACCGTATTTTTTATTGAATATACTGAAACAGTAAGTGATATTAATTTGAATAGAAGATGACAAGATAGAGTGAACATCATTCATTCACAAAGGGCAAATCACACGCAAATACCTGCAATGACATTAAGTCGAATCTTGTTTTTTATACATAGGTTACATGTTGTTATGTTACTAATTTTTAAGCTGTATTTCTACATGTTTTGGGGACTCCTTGTTGTAACAAGGTTTGGTATGATTTGTCCATGGCCCGTTACCACCTTATGTGTCTGGTGTATAAGGGCGCGTTCACACGGCACAGGACAAATTCCGGCCGGTTCGCCGGCCAGTATTTGTCCTGTTTTGCGCCCGTCCCTATGGCCGCGGGGGGGGCGGCTTTTCTCCGTGATGAGCGGAGAAGAGCCCTCCCCCCTCGAATTGAGCAGCACATCTTCCATCCGGAAACCGGACGGAAGATAGTGCATTTTCAATGTTTTGCCGCCGGACCGCCGGCGACAAAACCGCCGGGCGGAAAACCCGTGCAGTGCGGACTGCTGCACGGGTTTTCCATAGAGCACAATTGTGCTCATTTTCGACTGGTTTTTTAGGCGGTCTGAAAAACCGCAAACCGGCTGAAAAACCGGCTGAAAACCCGTGCCGTGGGGACATGGCCTAAGTGTACATTCTCTGGTCCTCCTTAATTTAAAGGGCCAGTGTGCAACTAATATCTGCTTCGCTGCCTAACTGGACAACTGGGGCTATTTATAGGAACTCATTCCCCCCCTCAGGGCCAGATCTTTAGTGTTCTTCCCTAGTGTTCTCTGCGACTTTTGGTGCGTTGATTCTCAGTTCCTGACTTTGGCTTGTTTCTGCTGCCTGTTCTAGCCTTTGGTTTATTTGTTGCTATGAACTCTGCCTGCCTCAAGCTATGAACTATATGACCATATTACTCGTCTGCTCTTCCGGAACCACACCTCAGCATCAGAGAGCAGACAGGACAGTTAGTAGAGCACACACCCCAGAAAATGAGTGGCAAAATGGGTTAGGGAGTTACCAGAACTGGGGACCAGAAAAAGACAAATTGGACATAGAGGGAAAATTTGTGGATGTAGAGATAGACTCCCATTGTACAGGCGTGCTGCCAAAGGCAGTGCCAAGAGAAAGCGAGAAACAAGAGATTAAGTGGTTATCATGGTTTCAACTGTTACTGTTCCAGTTCTGTTCCTAAATAATTCTTTAATAAAAGGTTCAAAAAGACGTCATTTGTTTGCTGTGACAACTCCTTCCCCAGGTTATTATATAGGCTATGATATGGATACATATAGTGCCCATGTAAGGGACAGTCAGGGGCGCACGAGAAGACACAGACAGAGTGAGGCCCTGATGCTGGGCCCAACCACTGTCCCTGCCTCTTGGGGGTACCCGACTCCTTACTAGGTTGGCCCCAACCAGAAGACTGAGAGCTACTCTGAGCCAAGTGAGACACAAGACACAGACAAACAAACACAGAACAAACAGGGGAAGTCAGACAGGCCAGGTCAGCAACAAATGGGCAGTGCAGTACAGAAACAGGTTACAGAAGAGTAACGAGAGTACAAGCCAAGGTCAAAAGGTACAGCAGAATCCAAGCAGAAAACCGGCAGATTATAGGCAGAGAGGAAACCATATAGCAGGCAAATAAGAATGGAAGCTGAGTCCTTTTATAGGAAACAGGAGAAGGTAGAGCAGAGGTGATAGGTAACCAGGAATGTCAATCAAAAAGGAACAGGTTAACCAAACAAGTGCTGGAAGATTCCTGGCCACGGGCGTTGGCCAGGAATCAATTAAGCATACAGAGCTACAAGACAGAGCTCACACTAGTAGTAGAAATACACAGTATTAAGTCATAAACCACGGTTTACGTCGTACTGGCTGTGGCCGGCGACCAAAGCCAAAAGCCGGGAGTCTGTCGGGCACAAACATGACAGCCCTCTAGTTATTTTATGTCACAGACTCACTGTT
Source organism: Phyllomedusa bahiana (assembly GCA_025379985.1). Lineage (NCBI taxonomy): Eukaryota > Metazoa > Chordata > Amphibia > Anura > Hylidae > Phyllomedusa > Phyllomedusa bahiana. Next base: position 22,923 of record JAODAL010033119.1, on the reverse strand, counting down.
GAGGAAAGTCAATCGGGACTGAAACAATTAGTATTAATTAAGTATAAATTAAGTGACTCTACTGACAATTTATATTATATGTGTGTTGTTAATGCCTATATCAATCTTTCAATAAAATGCTGGATTATTATTGCAAACATGGGTTAATGCTGTTGAATTTTCTTTTATTTCATTATGCACATGGCCACCCACATTTTTTTAAAATGTATCCTGATGTATCACTCCGTCATTTCAGATTGTTCCCCATGAATTTCATTTATAAAAACATAATGGACAGTATGTAAAAGCAATGTGTTATTTTCCGAAATCATTAGCAAAGTTTATGTTTCATAAAAACTTTGCTTCAGTGAGTTTTTCACTACATTGGCACAGTATTATATTTATATGTGAGAGAAAATTTTACAGCTGTAGCTTTTTGCTGGCTGTTTGACCGGTATTTGCTTCTATGGGGATCAAGACCTAGATTAGTAATAAAGTTCTACCGATAATCATCAGAAGAGGATTCTCTGCAGCTGCAATCTGAATGTAGCGCTACTTGTCACGGCTCATCAGCTGCACCTGCCTCCATTGTAATGCGGCCAGCTAGTCAGATGTGTACAAAGGGCCGGTTTATCCATCGGAGGCCGCGACAAAATAAAAACATTTAGAAAATCATGTGTGCCCGCTGGTAGAGAAAAGAAATTGCTTTCAGAATACATGGATCTGAGGCATTATGTTGACGCTTTGACTATGTGCCTCTAGGTCTCTTGCTAAGATATAAGGAAAATGGAGTTGTTATGTTAAAGCCCAATTCCTCCACAAAAATGACACTTTTCAGTCTAACAAAACGTCTAGTTCTAAGCATAATACTCCTCTTTGGGCGCCATTTTTTTTTTGTGCGCATTAGTGGCGCAGAATTCACCTGGATCTATGAACTGTTCTACTGCAGATCATAGATTTAGCACTTTCTAGCTACTAAGCGTGGTTTACCTGTTCCAGCAGTAATGCACCTGGATTTGCGTTTATGGAGCTATAAATGTGTTGCATCGTAAGTTTGTAGTGCGACAACCCTCCAGCACACCCCCTGATCTCAGGCTCATTACAAAGTGCCACGGGTGCTCTGTAATGGGTCTGATATTGGAATGTGCCTGGTTAAAAATACTTCGAATATAGCGGGCTGCACCTGTTTTTGGGCTGAAAAGACTCCAGACTTCTGGCGCAGCCCTGTACATACATGTCGCCCTTTTTGTCTACTTCTTTACATTCTATCCCTAGATCAGAGATGCACAACATTTTTTTGGTCCAAGGGTCACACTGTCATTTTGAACCAAGGGCTTCAATAAGATTTTAAGGGATATTACCATATCCAACCTTTATCCACAGTATAAGCCATAATACAGGGTAGAGAACTCCTTAGACAAAATCACAATGTCCTGATGGAACTAAGTGCTCGGAGGAGGTATGTAGCAGGACACTTAAAGGGAACCTGTCACATAGATTTTGCCTCCCTTGCTGAGGGCAGCACAAGCTAGTGTCAGACATGCTATTTCCAGCGCTGTGCCCCTTATTCTGTAAGATGCAGCAGTTTTAGAGCATTTACCCCTCAAATCTTATTCATGAGTAGGTGTTAGCTCCACCCACCAAAGGCTAGCCCCGCCCACTGACAGTTATTCACATGTTTCTACCTATTCAAAGTAATAGGTTTGTCAGTTGAGGTGGGTGGGGCTAGCCTCAGGTGGGCGGCGTTTGAAAAAAACTGACACTCTGAAGGACTCTTCGAATGACTCTTCTGGCTGAAAACTGCAGATTTGAGCATCAAATACATGAAAACTACAGCATCTTACAGAATAAGGGACACAGCACTGGAAACAGCAGGTCTGATACTAGCTTGTTCTGTCTTCAGCCAGGGGGGCAAAAACTATGTGACAGGTTCTCTTTAAAATAATCTTTGTGTCCACATTTATTAAAATCCACACTTCTTCAGTGTATTCTCTATGCTGTAGGCTTTTAGTTGAGATTGTGAGAATGTTTGCCTACACTTTATGTACATGCTCAGTAGTGAAGCTCCTCCACTGCAGATCAGAGGAAAAAGGCACTGGGAAGGAATGGCTGCACTCATTTCAGAACCAAGGCTGTGTAGTCGGAGTCGTGTAACTGGAGTCGGTGTCCATTTTGGTCGAGTTGGAGTTGGGGAAATTGTTGAGTCGGGGGCTTGGCTTACAGACTCCACAGGCCTCCGGTCTCCTCGGTTTTAGGCTATGGCTACAGCTGACATAGGGTAGGTTCACAGTGTGAATCTACCCTGAGAGAGGAATAATACTGCAACATGCAATATTTTGACTGTACCCAACACTGAGAAGAAAAATATGGACAAAATACATTGGAAGAGATTTTTACAGTCTGGCAAATAAAACATCAGTCCACTGGTGTAAAATGCGTCAGTTTTTTTTTAAAATGCACAAGGCTAGTGTCAGGGCTGGGCAGCGCTCGGCTTGCAGGGAGGAAGAGTCTGCAGCAGCTGATCAGCGACCCCACCCTGATAGACAGTCTGCTGGGAGCTGTGTGAGTGACAGACGCCCAGCCACTCCTGACACGAGGTGAGTCGCACCAGCCAATGGGAGGACCCAGAGGCCGCTCCAATCAGCTTCAGGGGCGGTATCTGGGGATCCCGTTTAAACTCCCTGCTAGCTGAGTGCTGCGCCTGCGATATTCTCCTGGCTGCCTTGCTACCTGTGCTATTGCTTTGTTGTTTGCTTACCTGTGTACCTGACCTCGGCTTGTTCTCCTGACCCCGGCTTGTCTTCTGATTTTGTACCTCGCTCCCGTTCGTGTTTGACCTCAGCTTGTTTACGTTTATCCCTCTGGTTCTGATTTGTGGCTTGGCGTTCCTGATTTGGTTTGACCAGGACTGTCTGACTATTCTTCCTTCTGACGGCCCCAGCACTTTAGCAGCGCAGGGACTGTCGCCCAGTTGCCGTCTGCCGCCTAGGGCAGCACGTCAAGCAGGCAGGGACAGTGGGCTGGGTTCCAGTCAGGGCTCACTGTTCTTCCCTTGACGTGACAGCTATTACTAATTTTGGCATACCGTATCTGTCCCTGTCCATGTGACATAAACTGAAGTATACATCACCTAATTCGGTGTTAATGATAAATGCGTCAGACCATGGAATGTTACATCCTCCCATTAAGCCTCACCCACATTAAAAAGTGAGAAGAGTAGCTTAAAAATGTAATAACACTGGTTGGGACAAGACTGCAGGACTTGGCTTCCCCTGTAGCAGTCACCTTTCCTGGGTCCTACCAATGGCTCCCAGGACTCTGCTAACTCCAGGTCTTCAGTAGAGCCAACCAAGAAGTTGCAGGAAACAATAACATGAAACATGTATCAAACACAAGACCAAAAGAAACATTCACCATTAGATGATGGAGCTTGAAGGATAGCAGGGCAGACATGAATAGAATAAATCTAGATGATGAGCAACAATAAACAAGAACTGAGCCTAACTTTCCCATAATCTTTCTCTAGATCTATCTTAGATGGTGACCCTAACACCAGACACAACTGATCAACTCAACAGAGATTCCTACACTACATCTGACACAAACAAGAGGACTCTAGGACCCAGAAATAACCAAGATTAAACTCAGCATGAAACAACACTGAGAATAACTTAGATATACATATATCTACACATAACTACACAAAAAAAGTCTAGACAGAAAAAAAAATTCAAATAATCAAAATTCTGGATACAAAATACATAGTAAATTATTAGACAAATTATTAGACACAATCTTACAGGACAAACAATATATTTTGCATCATGCTGCCAAAACAGGAAATTTCATAGCAAGGGTAGCAGTTAGGAACTACCAAGCTAAATGAGCTTTAGGGTTTTCGCACTACAATGATTCACTTTCAACTTGTAGGGGCATGTAGATGTAGACTTTTTCAAAATAACAGAGTCTTTTGATCTTAACGTGGTCATGATAAGAGAGATTTTATCTGCACATAAGTTTCTCTGGTTACTTCCATAATCTTCCTTCCAGATTACACAGAGAGCAGGGAGTGGCATCACCATGGACAGAGCTCAATCCAGAAAGACTCATTATCTCTTACAAGATTAGCTTTTGTTTACAGATAAGCAATTGTATTTACTCCTCAGAGCACTTTTAGCTTTGTTTACTGAAGATAATCTACCCTAAAAGATCAGATGTCAGACAGTTATGCAAGAACCCCAAACAAACAATAAGAAGGAGATGAAGATAGTGAATTCTGCCATTCGTAAGAAAAACGAAAAAGTTGCAAATGTTAGTGCCAAGCGAGTAAATGTGCTCTCAGCATAAAAATGTCCATCAATTTTTTCAAAATAATGGAGTTCTGTTTCCACAGCTCCAAATCCCTAACACATTCATTAAGAAGATACAATGTTAGCTGTCTGCAGTTACCACCAAATCAAGTTTAGTTTCTTACTGCATACAGTTTATATACTACACTTAAAGGGGTTGTCTCACTACATTGATTCATCATTACCTCAGTACTGTCTTATTGGTTTCATTTTAAATTGAGGGGTGTGTTTACGGCTTCTACTAGGCTGCAGTAGAAGCCAGGTCTGTAGCTATAGCAACCAGTACTTACAGCCTATCATGAGAGATTGAACAGGTCTATAGCTATAGTGACCTGAGGAGCTGATTCAGCCCATACAAGAGGGGATATCTAGGAATATGTAGGACACTGTTAATGGACAAACTGCAAAGTGACTTGTTTTTGCAAGATCTTTAATATAAAACGCAATCCTTGTAGTGAGACAAACCCTTTAACAATCCAACAGTATGCAGTAGGCATGTGATTCATTATATATTATATATATATATATATATATATATATATATATATATATATATATATATATATATATATATATATTTACATGCAGGGGATTTGGAGAACTATTCTGCTACTCCAGCTTCTGGCAGCAAACCCCCCTCCCTGATCACCTGCAGTTCCAGGCTTTTAACAGGCCTCCAGGGACCTTCCAAAAACCTGTCCTGGAACGTGGGAACGGCAACCTAACCAACCGTATCGCCATCCTGGGAAAGGCAACCCATCATTAGCCGCATAGCAGCCATGCTAGCTACAGGTGACAGTAACCTATGGTTACTGACGCCAAATAGTTGCCTTCCCCCACCGAAACCATGTTTTCAGTGGCACGTCTTCACGTCTCTACCCCACCTAGTGGCAGCAACATGCGACTGCCTAAGGTCGCTCTGCCACAATAGTTATTTTGATGGCGTTTGTGGCTTAATTCCTTAGTTATGTTTTAAAGCTCTTTAATAGGTTGGATGTGACTGCAAGAGATGCTACCTCCAATAGTTGACACCACAGACTTAGTTCTCTTACTTAGAGCTTATTTGAATATTTTATTTTTCCAGGGAGCATTGCATAGCCTTTTATTCTACCTACACCTTTATGGCACTTTTCCAGAAGACAAACTTTACCTCTCTAGAACTATGTCAGATATGTTATACCATATCCTTCAGGTATTAGAACACATTAAATACTTTGTGACCTTAATGTACACATGCTTTGCAAGTTGTATTTCATGATATTTTGTGTTTAGATGTCTCTTGAGCCATGTATTTCATTGTATAAACATTTGTCTTACATGGGCTTCTGTGGGATCTCAGTCCCTTGAGATAGCATGTTTTAGCTGCTAACTTGCTGATAGGTAAAGGTATTACAGTATATAATGTGCTTTTTACAAATTACACTCACACCCTCTATTTCTGATGGAATTGATTGTCTTGGCGACAACTAATTTAATTCCATAACATCACTTTTAGCAATATCAGCATTTTACAAAATCAAAAGGGATTTTGTATCCACTGGTCATTATAATAGACTCTTGATTTTGCCATCTCACAATTAATTTTGCAACATGCATTGACAGTTTTTATTTTTTCTTGTTTTCAAAAGATCAATTTATTTTAGTAAAAATTAATTTGTGGCTCTTTTAATAGCTTTTAGTTAGGGTTATTAAGGTATTCCAAATGAATTATAGATCACAATTGTTGTAAATAAATTCCTTTCCAGCTACAAAGTAGCTCTACTGCAATATTCAGTCTACATTATATATAGAGTCCTAGCCTCTTCTTAGCTTCTTTTCATATTGCATCTCTGAGTTAAAGGGAACCTATGAGATCTCCTAACATGTTTTTTTGGTGTTCCTTAAAAAAAGCAATTCTGGAGCATCTGTGTTGCATTGTTCTCTATTCCTAGAAATGTATTACATTATCAGTCAGACGGGTGCTACCATTCCAGTAGTCCAAGGGTCCCCAACTCCAGTCCTCAAGGCCCACCAACAGGTCATGTTTTCTGGCTTTCCTTAGCATTGCAGAGGTGATTTCATTATGCTGCACAGGTGACTTAATTATTGTCAGTGCATTCCGTGGGAAATCTGGAAAACATGACTTGTTGGTGGGTCGTGAGGACTGGAGTTGGGGAACACTACAGTAGTCGAAGGTGTGTGTCCAGACAGTCAGCAGTGATTGGACAATGTCAGATTGTACAATTAGTACCAGCCAGCTGACAGATTCAGTAATACATTTGTAGGAGGAATAACAGAGGAACAGCACAACACAGAGGTATACGAGAAGATGCTCCAGAATTGGTATTTCACAGGGAACACAAGGATTTACTAATTCATACATTTTAGGAATAGCCATAGGTCCTCTTTAAAGCTGAATGTCATCCATCATACATCATACATAGGATCCCACGTTAAAAAAATCCAAAACATAGATTGTACCGTATATGTTATTTCTATAAAACAGTGCAGGTGTCTGCGCTATTCTATTTGGTAAACCCCAATGTCAAAAACAAACATGTAAACTGATGGCAAAAGTTTGCTTTATTCTAATCTTTAGCAGATTTAAAAATATATATTGTAGTCTCTGTCTCCAGGTTAATAATTGCTTTATTACGTATATACTGCACATCATCCCGCTATAGGTCAGGGGGCACAACACTTTCTGGTCCAAAGGCCATATTGTCATATTGTACCTCTCCCAAGGGCCATAGTGAATCTTAGAGGGGTGGTCCTCATCTGAGACCTCCTCTTTAATTGTATATACCTAAAATGGCTGAGAGGTCTTGGGTTTCACTATAGGGACTTCTGGAGATTAGACTGGGGGGTAAATATAAACAAGTTCAAGCCAGCTCACGGACTGCCGGGACCACGGCACAACTTCAAGGCAAGAGTATTCACTTGTCCAGCGAAACATATAGTAAAAGCAGCATTTATTTAAGACAACAGGTTAAGAACATAGCACAAGAGCATAAAATCTATGCATATTCTTAGACTGGGGAGTTCCCTGCTCGGTTCTCCAGAAAGAGGATATGAGGCGCCTATTTTCATGATAGTTTTTGGGGGCTACAGAAGTGTCTGTTTCACGACTGTAACTAGAGAGACCGTCACACATATACACCCACCTCTCCAACTCATCTCCTGCTCTTTGGAGTCTGGAACCTACCAGACATTTTTATGGTATATCCTTTGGATTTACTACAAATTGTGTCAGAAATAAATACTCCTTTGAGGAAGAAATCCACAGATAATACAGGAACAGTGTTATCTGGATGCTCATTTAGGTTGCTTAAAATATATAGTGCCAGCCATACAGTGCCCACTATAACAGTGCCAGCCATACAGTGTCCACCATAACAGTGCCAGCCATACAGTGCCCACCATATGGCACCCACAATAATAGGGCCAGCAATATGGGGACAACCATAACAGTGTCCACCATAACAGTGCCATCAGTTGAATGCAGCTGTCAGATGAATAGATGAATATTCCTTTCTGAAGTATAAGGACACATACAAAGCATGTTTGTGTTCTTATGCTGGGGGCCGCACATAAGAGCACTGGGGACCACATGTTGTGCACAACTGCTACAAGGATATAAAAAATGCAGAGTTTACAGTGACAAGGAGCTCTGCAGAAGTATATAGTAGGGGCACACAAAGACGTCATAGTATAGCTAAACTTGGAATAGACCCCACTCCTCATTGAGAGTTTTGCCAAATCTCTTATGTAGGAGCACTGACTTGATACATCTTTTATTTTTCTTTGCAAGCAACCATCTCTTAGAGGAGGTAACGTCTTATGAATTTATATTATAACATTGGTATACAGTGATTTTGGTGGCAATAATTTCTGAACGGCTTTATATTAAGTTATAGTGCTGATTAAGAATATTTAATATTTAATTAACACGTTTAAAAAACATTCAAAATAAGATTATTATTATTTTAGTTACAACTAGTAAGTAAACAGTCTAATATCATACAGAAAAGTAATTAAAAATATCTAACAGTGACAGGAAAAGTTATGCATGATTTGATTAATTAAAACACTGTTAATTAGTTATTGATTGTGATTAATGTCAATGCTTCAAAAAACGATGTTTATGTTATTTTTTTCTATGTGTGTCATCAGGACAATCACATTGGAGGCTGCAACTGTAGTCTGCCATCATGTGTATGTCCCATCTGTCATCATGTGCAGGTTCCATCTGCCTTGACATCTCTCCTTCATCACCTTCATATCCTGGTGGAACCTCTCACCTTGTTCCTCACTGAAGACTCCAAGGTTATCTGGAAATCTGATTAAATGACTATAGAAAAAGTGCATCTTCATGCTCATATTAACTCCAAAATTTCTGAAGTAAGCGAGCATATCTTCATAATTGTCTGCTCTGTGATTACCTAAGTAGTTCTTCAGAACAGAGACAATTTCTCCATGTTCAGTCCAGGGAATGATCTACAAATGTACTTGAAGCAATAGCCCATTTGTCCAAAGCCTCTTCAAATTGCTTCATCAATCCTGGCTTAAAGGGGTTGTACCACAAAGTAGAATTGATGCGGGAAGCTTGCAAATTAAATAGTAAACAATGTCATCATTTATCATTATTAAAAATTCTCTACCATTTTTGTTTTTGCTGCTCCTTTAGTGATCCATAGTGTACTGCTCATCTCTATGGCATCCTCAGTCCTTGCCGCACATGCTCAGACATTACCTCTCCTTTCAGGTAGGTACTGTCAGTCTCTTCTCTGCTTAGTTATTACACAAAGTCACTGCTGAGCCAGTGTTTAACCCCAGGTACTGTTATTCTACTCCAATCCCCTGTACTGCTTAGAAATTAGTAAAACAGTGCAAATAAAAGGAAAAAAGAAATCTCAATCAGGTATGTGCATTGAGAAAAAAAAGTCCACGTTTGCAGGGAGTAGAACCTAGGACCCCTATGCTGAAAGGCAGAAGAGCTAACCACTCAGCTACTCACAGCTCTTTGCATAAATGGGCCTTCGTTTGACTAAAGTGAGCACACTATGGGGAAAGGCAAGGTAATGTCAAGCCTGCTGGGTCACATAATATGCAGTTCAGACAAATCATACACACCCCCTTTTGGGCACACTGAAAGCTGAAGAAGTACAAACCAGGCATGAAATGCCTTTGTGGTAAAACTCCTTTATTATGAAGTGGTGGGAGAATTATTTTTTCCAACAGCGGTTTGTTGATGATATTCGCAGTGTCAACAATCATTTCTTTCCTTGCAGGACATGACACATTTGTCAAATGATCTTGCTTTACCCTGCTATCCCAGAGGCACATGAAAAATGGGTATTTTGTGTATCCAGATTTCTGTACAAGGAAGAAGTTCTTATTATTAGTAAGTTGGGTAAAGTGTTCAAGATGTGGACACAAAGTCTCTATGAGCACTAACGGTAACATCTGTATGTGGCAGCTTCTCCTATCCGCCTCTAGATCCAAACAGTTCATGAACCATACATCTATATGTGAAGAGCCGTAGCTAAAATTTATTGCAGACATTAATACAAGTGTTTAAAATCATAAAGACATTCTTGTATCTTGATCGGTCTCGTCCATAGTGCAGTAAGAATATATTGAAAGTTCCAACATTAGTATAAATCCATGTGATGCATGTAGCACAGAAAAAGCAGTCTGCCAGGCTGAGCATACCAGTTCTGCGAAGTGCGACGTTTTGAGAGGTAACTCCTCCCTTTCTCAAGCATCAAGGAAGAAGTTCACCATCTTCAGATCAACACAATTCGACCTGTGATGTTCATGATAACGGATTTTCTGTAATATGATTTTTACATTTCCATATTCTACTTACATTTTTGTTACATGAGTAATGGGAAGAGACGCATAACAATTACCATTATGCAAAAGAACACATCTCAAGCTTCTAATGATGTTGTCTATAAAAAGCCACCAGTCTTCTGGTTAATTTTCTCTTAGTCCCATTTAAAGTACAATTCCTGGGATATCATTACAGTATACAAGTTGTTTCTCTTGGTTGAAATATGGGAGAAGCCTCTCTTCTCTTATCCGATAGGTTGTAATTTTAAATTCTGCCTTCATAAGATTTTGTTCATTAAGTCTGGATGCTCAAAGTTCAGATGCTTGCTTAGACAGATTTAAGTCTCGAATCAGGTCATTGAGTTCTTTTTGGTTTAATGGTTGAGACATCGAAAAGCTTTCTTCAAATTCACTTCCACTGCTACTACCTGCCATACAAACTAATCCCTGCCCCTCTTTAGAGGGGGAACATCATTGCCATGTGGAATAGGTCGTCTCTCTGATTCCAAATCAGGATAATCCCACAAAGCTTTCTTGTAACGATTAAATTCTTTACAACACAAAAATAACAACTGTCATGGTGGTTTTTCAGTTCTCTCCATACCATTGGCACACCAAATTTTTAACTTTTTCTTTTACTGTTTATCCACTGCCATAGATTTTCCACACATGTTTTGCAAACCATATGTGGAGCCCAAGACTTATCCTGGTCTCCAGGCTGTACTCCAAAATAAGCCAGGTATGTTCGGTCTCCAGACTGTACTAAAAAAAAGCCAGGTATGTTCGATGCATAAAGTCTGTGATATTTCTTCTTTGTCTTTCAACCATGTACTCTCCACAGATGTAGCAGAATATAACAGGATTGTTGATGCTGGCTCTTCTTAATGAAGTCATAATTTTTACATGTATAAATTTACTTATTAAGCTCTTACTGCCACAACCAGTTTTGGCCTTCCTGACAGGGCCCCATTTTTGAAATCTGACGGGTCACTTTATGTGAGAATAAATTTTTGCTACTTTTACCTAACGATGTGATTCAGAGAATGTTTTCTCATGGAACATTGTGCTTTAAGTTAGTAAGAAATTTTGGTTCATACAATCCTTGTTTATTTGAGAAAAATATCAAAATGTCGTGAAAAATTAGACAAATTTACCATTTTCAAAGTTCAAAAAGACAGACAGTTATTCCACAAAAAATAGTTTTTAACTAGCATCTACCATATGTCTACTATAGAGTGGCATCATTTTTTAAACGTATTTTTATTTTTTTTTTACGACATTAGGGGTCTTAGAAATTTTGTAGTAATTTTCCCATTTTCAAGAAAATTTGCAACAATGTTATTTTTTTAGGGACCAGTCCAGTTCTAACATGGCTTTGAGGGGCCTGTATGCTAGATAACCCAATAACTGACCATGTACGAAACTAGACCCCTTAAAGTATTAAAAACAGGATTTAGAAAGTTTATTTACCCATTAGGTATTTCACACATATTAAAGCAATGTGTGGGTGAAATTTCAAAATTTCACTTTCTTTGCAGATTTTAAATTTGTATTCATTATTTACTGAAACATGTTAGATATGACCAGTATAATGCAACTTAATATCGATTCCCCCAATTCTGACATTTTTAGAGATATCCCATGTATGGCCCTAGTGCGCTATTTGGCTCAACCACAAGCTTCAAAATAGGGGGAGAATCTACTGGACTTTAGGGTCTCATTTTCATTATGATTTTCTTTAGGCGACATTACAGGTTTGCGGACACCCTAAGGTGCTAAAACTTAATAAACTCCCCTAAAAAGATCCTATTTTGGAAACTACACCCCTTAAGTAATAAATCCAGGGATGTAGTAAGTATACCGACCCGACAGATGTTTCACAAATTTTTTGAGAGTTAGGCTGTGAAAAGGAAAAATCTGCAATTTTAGCTGAACATGTTGTTACGCAATTTCTTCCAAGTTCGGCAATACCCTACATGTTGGTGTAAACTACTATTTGGAAGGCAGATTTTGGTGGCTGCCATGTTGCATTTGCAAAGACCCCAAACTACGAGAACAGGTGAAACCTTCCAGAAATCACCCCATCTTGGATCTCTTCGAGGGGTGTATTGTGCATTTTGGGTGCACAGGTGTTCCATAGTTTTTTTTAGCACTGGGCTGTGAAAATGGGGTTAAAAAAATGCAGTTCCGTCATTGCTTTTTGGGCTTCATTTTTACAGCGTTTGCCGTGCAGTGTAAATGACAGGATAACTTTATTATGCTGGTCGGTACAATTTCAAAGATATAAATTTAATATAGTGTTTTGTTTTTATACTTTTACACAATAGAAATGCGTTTATAAAAAATTGTCTTTTTATGTCGTCATAGTCTGACAGCCATAACTTTTTTATTTTTCTGTAAATGGAACTAAGGGCTTGTTTTTTGCAGGATGAGTTGACTTTTTATTGATATCACTATGGAGTTCATATGACGCTTTGATCGCTTTTTATCAAGGTTTTTGTGAAATGTTTTGAACAGAATACAGCAATCCTGGTAGTATTTTTTTTTTCACAGCAGTCACCGTGTGTGTATATTTTTTTTATGTTTCACTGCTTTAACACTTTTATTTAAAAAGGAACACGTTTTTGCATCACCATAGTCTGAGAGCCATAACTTATTTAATTTTGCTGTGTATGGAGCTGTGCAAAGGCTTTTTTTTTGTGAGATGAGTTTATGTTTTTATTGGTATAATTTTTTGGGGTACAAGACTTTTTGATTTCTTTTCAATCTGTCTTTTGAAAGGCAGGGTAAAGAAAATACTGCAATCCTAGTAGTGTTTTTTGTTTTTTTAATAGCACTCACCATGGAGTGTACATGAAGAGTTAGTTTTACTCTGTGTTTTTATTATGTAAAGCAATATTTATGCTTTGTTATTTCTGATAGCCATAACGTTTTTATTTTTCCATATACAGAGCTGTGTAAGGACATTTCTTTTTTGCTGGAAGAACTGATGTTTTCATTGGTACCACTTTGGCACCTTGGCATTTGTATGACTTTTTGATCACTCTTTATTCCACTTTGTGTGCTGCGGGAGGAACAAAAATCGCAATTCTGTGACTGTTTTTTTTATAGCATTTATTATGCGGGTTAAATATTATGACAGATTTATAGCCTAGGTTGTTACACATGCGGCGATACCAAATGCGCATACCTTATTTTCGATCTCTTTTGTGGCGATTGGTGTTTCTAAAGGGGAAAAGGGCATTGTATGTGTTTTTATTTTAGTTTTTGTATTTTCCTTTTTTTTTTTTTTTTACTGTTTTGCACTTTTTTTTACTTTTTTTGACTTCACCCCATAGGGCACTTGAACTTGTACAGCATTGCTGCTGTGTACTGCTCTCCATGGCAACTGTCAGTCACACAGGGCACGGCAGGGCTTAGTGACTTCAAGTGCAGCCTGGAAGCCTTTGTTAGGCTTCTGGGCTGCTAGGGCAGCCATCGGCGACCGCGATTGATTGCGACAACTAAGGGGTTAATCACCTGCGGCTGGGTCCATGTTGCAATCGGGCGAGCCCCGCTTGTGAGCTTGCGCAATCCTTATGACGTACCCATACATCAATTTGAGGGAACCTCTTTCCGATCATGACATATGGGTACGTCAAATGTCGGTAAGGGGTTAAGAAAAACCTTTACTGTAGCCTACTTCTCTCATCTGCAAATTCACAGTTGAAATCTGGCTTAAAAAAGTCACTTTTATTGCATTGTAGTCCTGCAAATTGAAATACAAAATAATTTCATGAAATATTTCATTACCTAAGACACTGCTAAAGAGTTAAGGCTATTGCATTTGTTTTCACATACAAGTCGCATTAGGAGAATGCATTAATTTCATTGCTGTCCATCATCTAAAAAACTAGAACCAGTTTAGCAAAAATAATGGAATTTTTATATTCAGCATCCTGAACAGACCAAAAATCCATTCAAAAAACCTTGGCACCTGCATTTTTTTGGGGGGGGAAAACGGTGTAATGGAACTCAGTGTAAGCTATATAATTCTGTATGTAGGATGTCCATTCCTTGCTGTGACACTGTCACAACAAACTAGGAAAACAGTTCAGTACGCCCTTCCCATAAAACCCAACAGTAGTCATAAAGCCTTAAGGTTGGCATAACATTGCTGAGCATTGATTGTAAACACTTAGGGTGCTTTCACACAGCGCAGTTTTGGTGCATTGCGATTATACCATGATTTTGCCGCGATTTTTGCCGCGATTAATAGCTGTGCCTTCCTGCACAAAAAACACATTAAAAAAACACATCAAAAACGCACTGTGTGAAAGCACCCTAACTGCGCTCCAATTAAACTGCCTTTATTACCAGCAAGCTCTTTTCACTTATCTAAACTGTCTGGAAAGTGAGTAATCAATTAGTGTGTTTGTAATCCACAAGACTTCAAACATAGTCATTGATTACTTACTTGAAACACTTTTCTGAACAATTTAGACAACTAAAAGAAGCTTGCTGGTAATAAAGGAAGTTTAATAGGAGCGCAGTTAGGGTGCTTTCACATGTTGCGTTTTTGGTGCATTTTTTTTGCAGAAATGCATGGTAATTTACGCTGTGCATTTCAGCAAAAAAAAAAAAAAAAAAGCATAAATAAATGCACCAAAAATGCACTATGTGAAAGCACCCTTAAAACTGCACCAAAACTGTGCTGTGTGAAAGCATCCTTACAATATTGCTTGTGTACAATAGTAAGCCAATTTACATAAACTTGAACTGCAGTAGAAATGCAAGGTTTCTTGAGAAAAGAAATGCAAGTGCAGGTAGCAAATACATACTTCTTACAGATGCTTCTGTGTCAGATTTGAAACCAGGATCCCATAGCTAATTGGAAACAATGCTGATCAATTAACCCCCAGTAGTGATAAAATGAGGGGATTTAGGAGAAGCTATAAAAAATGGAAGTGTAGGATGCTAACAGCTGGAAGTACCTGCGAGTATGCAGGTGTTGTGGATGATAGTAATGGGACCTACTGTTTGTGGTTTAGGCTGCTTTCACACAGCGCAGGTTTGGTGCAGTTTTAACTGTGCTCCAATTAAACTGCCTTTTTTTTTTTTTACCAGCAAGCTTCTTTCAGTTGTCTAAATTGTTATGAAAGAGGTTTCAAGTAAGTAGCCAATTATTGTGTTTGAAGTCTTGTGGGTTCCAAACACACTGATTGGTTACTCACTTCCCAAACAGTTTAGATAAGTGAAAAAAGCTTGCTGGTAATAAGGCAGTTTATTTGGAGCAGGGCCGTTCCTAGGGGCAGGCGAGGCGGGCGATCACCCGGGCGCCGAGGGTCTGCTCACCCGAGGGGGGTGCCGTCCGCCTCGCCCGCATGGAGATCAGCCACTGACTCTGCGCGGCCGTTGTAAAACAGCCGCGCAGTCAGCAGGCAGCTGCACAGTGCGGAGACAGGACGGATCGTTACCGTCCTGCCTCCTCCCCTGTATGTATCGGCGGTCAGTGTCTGCCGCCAGGAGATCCTTGGGAGCTGTATGACAGGGTAAGCGGCGTGGTGACGTCACGCCGCTTACACTGCTCAGTAGCTCCGGACCGGGACGTGGGGACCGAGGTGAGTACTTTTTTTTATTTTCTAATTGGCTACAGGGGCATCTACTGGCTACAAGGGGGGCATCTACTGGCTACAGAGGGGCATCTATTGGCTACAGAGGGGCATCTATTGGCTACAGGGGGCATCTACTGGCTACAAGGGGGGCATCTATTGACTACATGGGGCCTCTACTGGCTACAAGGGGGGCATCTACTGGCTACAGGGGGGCATCTACTGGCTACAGTGGGGCATCTACTGGCTACAGAGGCATCTACCTGGCTATAAGGGGCTACTATCTGGCTATTGTGGCATCTACCTGGCTATAGGGGCATCTACCCGGGGCCTACTGTCTGGCTACATGGGCTACTATCTGGCTACAGGGGGCATATTACATGGCTACCATATGAGGTGCTATAGATGGGGAGTTTGTATAGAGATAGGAATTGGTAGAGAAGTGATGATAAAGTGAGGAGTCTAAGATGTTTGTTTTGTAAATTTTACAGTGAAAGTCGAAGCCAGGATAAGACGGCATGGCATCCGGGACAGATGGAGAAGAAGAAGAGAAAGAGAACAACTCTTCAGAGACGTCTCCTGTAAGTGCCTGGATGTAACCTTACTGTAATCGATTATATGTCTGCAGAGCCTGTGTACAATTGGTATCCACCACTGTATGGTCACTGTATGCCGGTAATATTGGTTGTAGTATAATGGTTTGTATTCAGTAATGGTATGTTGTATTATTCAGTCACTATGTGCTGGTGATATGTGGTCACGGTGTTGCGGTAGTCAGTCACTATATGGTGGTGATATGTGGTCATGGTGTGACAGTATTATTCAGTTCCTATGTGGTCACGGTGTCGCAGTATTCGGTCACTATGTGCTGGTGATATGTGGTCTTAGTAGGACATTGGTACTATTAGCCTTGGGATTCTGGTTGGTGTAGCGGTGTTATTTGGTAACTGTATGACTATTATTTAGTAGTTTTATACGTAGCACATTGTGGTAAAGCTTTTTGTATATTTTAGATTTGGTTGATGGTGATTTAATGTGTCGCATTAAGTTACAAGTGTGAGTGAGGGGGGCGAAACTCGCCCTGAGTGCAGTTTAGCCTAGGAATGGCCCTGATTTGGAGCGCAATTAAAACTGCACCAAAACTGTGCTGTGTGAAAGCACCCTTAGAGTGCAGTGCATCTGGCACAGGAAAGGATTTACAGAGATGAGTGCTAGAGGTCTGGATAGGCTTTACTCACCACACTTATTTACATGATTTTAATTTCTCCTAATATATTACAATCATAGGTACATTTGGCCTCACTTCTTTCTTTTTTCCAGCATCAACCCCCGTTCGTTCTCTGACTGGCCCTGTCAGTCTGACTGGGCTGTACTTCTCACTTCTCTGCACCTCTCTCTCTCTCTTTCTCTACCTCTTTAAATGGATGTTTCTGTGGGTACTTTAAGATCTGGTGTAGTGGGGCAGCCTGCTCCTGCTCCACGACCGTTTTGTGGCTAGGTGACTTTGTTATGCTGGAACAAGAACACTCTGAACTGTAACCACAACAGAACCCTGCAACTAGCACTGAATGACCTATTATTATCATCCCCCTCTGGAACTAATAGCCTAGTTGAGGGTTAGGAGACAGTCCATCACTAAGCACATAGGCATGTAAGCCTTCAGGCACCAGTACAATACAATGACTCATCACTAATATAATAACATTTATGACTATAATTCTTAAGCCATATATGTGGGTTCATTTTATATTCATTATTCATAATACATCAATAGTAAAATCGCCTTCAACAAATTTTATAGTAAAGTTTTCCATAACAACATACTTACATTAAGACAATTTAATGCAAAATGCTATGAATTTTATATTGAAAGATATATTTCTACAAAAGACCACCAATAAACTGGTGTCTCTACTCTACAAAGGCACTCGCTGCTCAGTCTCCTGAATACCAATTACTTTATTTCTTTAGGCTGATTGGCCAAAATGATATGTGGCCAATTGCAAGGTACCTGTTGTACTAGGGTCAATTGCGAGAGAGTCACACTAATCAGCATCTTGTGCATGCTTCATTACAATAGATCTGTCATACACGTATTCCTCTATTTAAAGTGCTATGCAGGGCCATCTATTCCATTGGGCACACTGGGCAGTTGCCTGAAGGCCCCACAAGTGTAGGGGCCCTTTGTGGTGTATGTGTGGCCCAGGAATACACGCACGATACCCTGGATGCCTTGGGTGGCTTTACGTATTTAACTGTGTGTTTTTCAGATGTGCAAACAGTTAAACCATGGTGAAGAAGGAAGCCAAAGGCTCCCTGCCTTGCCAAATAGTCTTGTAGGCTGCAGGCTGCCGGTGCCCAGACATAAGTGTCATGATAATATGGGTGTGCTTGGGGGAGGCTAATTGCATGGCCAAGTGTTATGTCATGTTTTTGGGCAGGGCCCACTGCAGTGCTATGCCTGGGGGCCCATAATGCTGAAAAGACAGCTCTGGTGCTATGCACCATTTTTCTTGATATTTAGCATTGCTATGGGACACATTGTGCCAACTTTACTAGTCTGAAGTTATTTACCCATACAGCTTTTTAGATACAAGATCCATGTTGAGGCTCGCTGTTTTGGGCAACATAATCTAAATGTTAAACAGGTATATGTGGTCGCCTTATGTGTGCGAAATCGGATCTAAATGAGATTTATCTGGTATCTAAACAATTGTCAGATTACTGTCTATAGTCATTGCTTCTATGGAATCAAAATGGAAGCCTTTTAACATGCAAATAACAATTCTCTCTGCATCATCGCCTCTTGCATCTAATATCCCCTCCTCTAATGTATACCAAGAAAAGATGCAGTGAGATTAATGTGAACTTTAAATCTAGAACACTCCATGACTACATGTATGAGGCGTTTTATTCACCGGCTTATCCCCCTCTAAGTAAAATGAAAATGAGTTAACCTTTTGGCAGTGGAAAGAAAGGTATTTTAAAGCCCTTCCCACGCAGAGTCACTTTAGACAAGATGATTGCTACAGAAACACATGATTTTCTCTCATCCTGATCTGTTGCTAACTTGTCATTACATCCACCTGATATCACGCAAGTCAGAAAAACAATGCATCAGCTCTGTCATGTGCAGGAATGTATAGTCAACATCTACCTGAAGACTTAAGGCGACATGCATGAACGGGACTGTGCCAGGTTTCTGCCATTCTTTGTATGTATGAATAGTCATATGGTTAAACTTGGCACAATCTGTGCAAGACATGACCCTTTTGAATGCGCAAAAGATGCGGGGGCGGGGGGTGGGGTGGTGTCGCGGCAGAATCATATGATGAGCCAAAGTTTGGCGCAAAACTGTCATACAAATCCATACCAGTTTCAAAGGGGCATGGTTGAGACTAATTTTGGCATGGAACGGGACACATTTATAAAGAGCTGAGGTAGCGCTGGTGAGTCAGCTTTCTGCTGTTCCTGCTGTGACCAGCACCTGGGGCGGCTATTCCACAGATTCACAGTTCTTAAGGGTAGCACAAAACAAACACAATGTCCTTGGCCTCTATTTAGTAGCTAGGCTTTTATTCAGCTGAAAAAATAAAACAAAACAAAAACCTGTTGCTTGACTCCTGCCAGTAAAACATAAAGAGCACATTGGCAGTGTTGCAAAACTCACAGTTCTCAAGGGTTCACCTACTTGCTAGTATGCAGGTAACATAACAGACCCAACCTTTAGGTCAGGGGTGTCAAGCTCATTTTCACCAGGGGGCATATCAGCCTCACGGTGTACCTTAAAGGGCCAACATAATTTTATAACTGTATAAAAGGAACTTCTCTTTAATCGTTAAGTGAGCTATTAAGGAGTAGTTACCTTTATACAGTATTACTGTAATTATGGCTGACTGACCACATTAAGTTGTTTTATGATATAGCCACCACTGTCCCCATGAAAATGGCCATCACTGTCCTCCATGAATATAGCCATCACTGTCCCCATAAATATAGCCATCACTGTCCTCCATGAATATAGCCATCACTGTCCCCATGAAAATACCCATCACTGTCCTCCATGAATATAGCCATCACTGTCCCGATGAAAATAGCCATCACTGTCCCCATAAAAATAGCCATCACTGTCCTCCATGAATATAGCCATCACTGTCCCCCATGAATATAGCCATCACTGTCCCAATTAATATAGCCATCACTGTCCCCCATGAATATAGCCATCACTGTCCCCATGAATATAGCCATCACTGTCCCTCATGAATATAGCCATCACTGTCCCTCATGAACCTAGGCATCACTGTCCCCCATGAATATAGCCATCACTGTCCCCATAAATATAGCCATGTCACTGTCCCTCATGAACCTAGGCATCACTGTCCCCTAGAATATAACCTTTTACTATGCAGCCATCAGGGCAATACATCAGTGGGTAAACCAGGGTCCAGACACACGAAGCCGAACTCCGATTAAGCTGGCACATCCAGGCTGAATACAGAAGTCCGGAGCTTCCCCATAAAAATAGCCATCACTGTCCTCCATGAATATAGCCATCACTGCCCCCATAAAAAATAGCCATCACTGCCCCCATGAATATAGCCATGTCACTGTCCCTCATGAACCTAGGCATCACTGTCCCCTAGAATATAACCTTTTACCTAGTGCAGCACTTCAGGGCAATACAGCAGTGGGGTAAAGCAGGGGCCAGACCACAGCGAAGCTCTGAACTCCTGTATTAAGCTGGCACATCCTGGCTGAATACAGAAGTTCGGAGCTTCGCTGTGTCCTGGGCCCTGCTTTAACCTTTACTGCAAGCCTGACTGCACTGTATGAGTAATGCGCAACGCAGGCACGGCACGATGAGAGTCATTAAGCAGAGGTCGCTGCTGCTCTGCTGCTGATCTGAACTCTGGCTTTAGTCACTGGGCAGAGTAGGCTGCCCGGGCCGTCTGTGAAAACGTGATATGGAGCCTGCACGGGTGCCTGGCACCTTGTTCTGAGCTCGGTTCAGAAACAAGTTCCGGGATGGATAACACACGGTGGTGTGCCACATCCGGCTACTCTGACATAGTTCCTTTACGACGGGGACAGCCTCCTGCTCAAATATATTACTGGGTGCTCTTCCCCGTATTTTACCTGGGACACAACTGCACCTAAACCCACATTGGAGGCATCCAGTTGGACCACACACTCAAGGGAGAAATCTGAGGCTGACAGCACGGGTTGCTTGTTTGAGCATTTGAAAGGCACTTTCCACTTCAGGGGACTATATAATCATTGAAGTCTTTGTGATCTCTGTCATGTCAGTCAGAGGAACTGTGAATCTGGGAATGAACCTCCTGTGGTACCCTACAATCCCTAGAAATGCCCTGACCTGCTTTTTAGTAAATGGACAGGGCCAATTTTGAGTGGCCTCCACTTTATCAATTTGGGGCTTAATTTCCACTCTTCCCATTATGAACCCAATGTATCTGGCTTCCTCCATTCCCAATGCACATTTGTTTGGGTTGACGGTACACTCAGCCTTCCTTAAGGCATTTAGGATGGCATGGACCAAGTTCTTCCCTGGGACCAACACATGAGGTAGAGAGGCAGAGGGGAGGGTAACCAGGCTCCTCAAATCCAAGAGTCCCAAAACCAGAGTCCTAATGACCGTCATTAGGATTTGGGATGGCAACGCATGTGGTATGCGCAAAAAGCGAAGAGCAAAGGCCCACCTAGCAGTCCATTAGGTCAGTGGTGAGGGTACACTGGGCCACCATATGACCGAGGCACGACATCTCCAACAAGCAATCTCCCTCTGGATCCTCCAACAATTATGGGGCTGACTTCTGCCAGTAAAACATAAAGATTACACAGTACGTGTTGCATAACTCACAGTTCTCAAGGGTTCATCAACCTACTGGTATGAAGGTAAAATAACAGTTCTAAACTTTAGGTGATGACAACCAAAACAGCCTGGAGTTGTCTCTTTCCTTCCTAGGTCAGGAACCACACAACACCACACCCAGCTCACCTGACTTTCCAGGCTTACATAGCCAGTAACACCATGCTTGGACCTGGAAACATGGGAGTAGTCATCCCACCCAGCTCTTTGACTACTCCAGTAATAGCCTGGTCCGGATCAGCTGCTTCAGCAGCTATAATAATATAAACCAATGTCAGTAGCATAGGTGACTGACGGTTATGAAAACTGGGCCCTCATGTCACCAAGACCAGTTATCTTGGTGACACGTATCTGCCATCTATGACATATCTTTGATCCTATTTATAATACTTACATAAATTAATCATGTCTCCCTGTAGCTGGCTTTTCTCAAGACTAAATAAATTTAATTCTTTTAACGTTTCCTCATAATAATATGCTCTATTGCCCTTTTTAGTTTCGTTACTTATCTTTGCACGCTCCATTTCATCCTTTCTATAACCTGGAGCTCAGAACTGAACAACATATTCCAAGTGAGGCTGCATCAATGCTTTAAATAACAGTAATATTACATCTCTGTCCTGCAAGTCCCATAAACGCCAACATCCTGCTTGTCTTTGAGGCAGCTGATTGACACTGCATGCTGTTCTGTACTCTATGATCTACAAGTACACCTAGATCCTTCTCATCAAGCGATTCTCAAAGTTTTTTACTCCCTAGGATATATGACGCCTGCAGATAATTTATATCAAGGTGCAGAACTTTACATTTATCCACACTGAATCTCATTTGGCAAGAGAGTGCCCAAACACATAGGGTGACATGTTCCATTAGGGCTGTGCCATATTTTGGTGTATTTTGCACCAAAACACTGCTGACACCCTATTCTCTATGCCTGATTTTTGACAGGTTCATTCATTCAGGCGCACTATACACTCATATAATGCACCTATAAAACTGGTGTGGCGATTCCTCTTTTATAACATGTTGCCCTCAGTGTGTCCAGTGTGTCTCCTCCCCTATATCATTAATAAATAAATTGAATAAGAGAGGACCCAATATTGAGCTTTGGAGTCACCACTTATGACCGGGGATTATTCAGAATAGGAATCATTTACCACCACTTTCTGAGTACGATCCAATAACCAGTTTTCAAACCACTTAAAGAGAACCTGTCACATCGTTTTTGCCCCCCCTTGCTGAGGACAGAACAAGGTAGTGTCAGACATGCTTTTTTTCCTGCTGTGTCCCTTATTTTGTA
>JAODAL010033118.1:0-45977 GCA_025379985.1 Phyllomedusa bahiana | reverse complement strand
TCCGGTACGGGGACGCTGTTTTTCCCCCATTCGTTCTATGTGGGGCCCAGTACAAGGAGCGCTGTGTTCTCTCTAGTCTGATCTCTGGCAGTTCCCAGTATAGGGGAGCCCTGTGTGCTCCAGTCTGTTCTATGGGAGTTCCCAGTGCAGGGGAGCGCTGTGTTCTCCAGTCTGTTCTATTGGAGTTCCCAGTACACGGTATTGCTGTGTTCTCCATTCTGTTCTATGGAAGTTCCCAGTCCAGGGGAGCGCTGTGTTCTCCATTCTGTTGTATGGGAGTTCCCAGTCCAGGGGAGTGCTGTGTTCTCCATTCTGTTCTATGGGAGTTCCCAGTACAAGGGAGCACTGTGTTCTCCATTCTCTTCTATGGAAGTTCTCAGTACAGGGGAGCTCTGTGTTCTCCTTTCTGTTCTATGGGATTTCCCAGTACAGAGGAGCGCTGTGTTCTCCATTCTATTCTATGGGAGTTCCCGATATAGGGGTGCACTGTGTTCTCCATTCTGTTTTATGGGAGTTCCCAGTACATATGAGCACTGTGTTCTCTACATTCTATTCTATGGGAGTTCCCAGTACAGGGGAGCGCTGTGTTCTCTCCATTCTGTTCTATGGGAGTTCCCAGTACATGGGAGCGCTGTGTTCTCCATTCTGTTCTACGGGAGTTCCCGGTATAGGGGAGCGCTGTGTTCTTCATTCTGTTTTATGGGAGTTTCCGGTATAGGGGAGCACTGTGTTCTCCATTCTGTTCTATTGGAGTTCCCAGTTCAGGGGAGCGCTGTGTTCTCCATTCTGTTCTA
The DNA here is from genome assembly GCA_025379985.1 of Phyllomedusa bahiana. NCBI lineage: Eukaryota > Metazoa > Chordata > Amphibia > Anura > Hylidae > Phyllomedusa > Phyllomedusa bahiana. The sequence goes on along the minus strand of JAODAL010033118.1, from coordinate 45,183 downwards.
TTGGAGTTCCCGGTTTAGGGGAGCGCTGTGTTCTCCATTCTGTTCTATGGGAGTTCCCAGTACAGGGGAGCACTGTGTTCGGTTTTACTCAGAACTCCCATAGAACAGAATGGAGAGTTGAGTGAAAGCATGACCGGCTCTACCTTCTGAGCCAACACTTTCAGGGCCCAAAGGTGCACCTATCAGACTTTGATGTCACATCCTAGTTACATGCCATCAAACTGTATTGTGGAAACACCCCTTTAAGACGATTATTGCTGTTATTATTCAGCTTTTCTGGTTATAAAATTACCTTATACAGCACGGGTGCCAAATTCATTTTCCTCGAGGGCCAACATCTGGATTATGGTTGCCCTCAAAGGGCAGTGGTTTGTCACATGGTCAGTAAAAAGTCAAGATGTCCTTTAAGGTTGTATAGTAGCCAGCCCAGTCCACCACCTTACCACTGACCTTCCTACCTTGGAGGCTGGCTAGGGTGCCATGGGTTGTTCAGTGGTATGAAGGTGTACTCCGGACTCTGAATCCAAGATGAAGCTTACTCACTGCCACCTCCTCTGCCAAGTGCTGGCTGTGTTCTTCAAGGAAAGTAGAGAGCCAGTCCTTGTCTATCCCTGCTCACTGGGTCTATGCTCTTGAGAGCTGGATTCAGCCTGCAGGCCTTGAGTCTGACATTTGTGTTATAGAGGGAGATTTATTTTGAAAGAGCTACAGCTTTATACAAAAAAAAGGGAGAACCATTGGCATTAAAGGGGTTTTGCCACGATGTAATGTTGACGTGGGATCCTCCAAATTGGGTACTTTATCACTTTTCTAAATATATATGATTAAAAAAATTGCAGCCTGAGAGAGCTACAGGCTGCCTTACCTGCCCTTAGTTACTTAAAAGCTTCTATTAGATACGACCTGACAAGAGCTGCAGAGAACACTTCTTATCTGTTGAGAGGGAGCTGAAGAAGCTTTCAAGGCACCGGGTAGAAATATGTTGTGTTTTGTATACAGAATCCACTAGTTGTAGTGTGATTATCTGAGTAGATCCCTGCTTTATCTGATGACAGAGAACATGAAGAAGCTTTCAAGAGGCTGTGGAGAAAAGGTGTTGTCTTTTGTATTCAGAATCCACTAGTTGTAGTGTGATAATTTGAGTGAACATTGCACACGATCCCTTATGCATGGCTCTGTGCTCTGGCAGTCTCTCTCTCTTTCTCTTTCTCTTTCTCTTTCTCTCTCTCTCTCAGCTCAGCGTGCTTTGATTACTTTTGCTTCTTAGCAGATAAGGCACGTCCTGGCAAAACCCCTTTAAGGACGGAGTGATAATTTTACTATAAGCAGTTTACTTGAAAGAGGTCCCGAATATTCTGTAATAACTTTTGCTAGGATGAAGCAATCTGAATGAACCAATGCGCTCCTCAGTATATGCAGCTTCCAACAAGCGTTGGCACGATGAGGTAGCACAGCCATGAAATTACTGCTATTCCCCCCGATATGCTGCTGATACGTTCACCTTCATTGCATGTAACGCCATTGGTTACACATACATCAAGGAAAGCAATGTATAATTTTGATGCAGATTGCCTCCTGCTAAAGGAATATTCGGGGCTTCATTCAAATGAATCACACTGTACATAGCCCACCATATGGCTGCTTTAGGTTTTCGGGAAGGAACATGAAACCCTTCTGTTATCCTCCAATGGGTCCCTGCGCCACCTGTCTCTATACAGACCTGCTTGCAAGACGCTCCACACATTTGCATCAGCCATTTATGTATTGCTGTGATCATTTCCCTTTAGCAAATAATCCAGAGTCATCCGATGCCGGGAAACATTTTTTTTTCTAGAAGTTGGATACTTGTTATGTTGTATCTTTCCCAGGAAGCAAATTAGGGCCATAGAATCAGAACTTAATTAAAGGAGCAAATCAAAGCACGCGGGAAATAGTTCAGAGCGGTGTAATCCCTGATCTGAAGCTGGAAGCAGACTGGAGGCAGGATGAATGTGCTGTGTCAGGACTAGGCAGAGAGAGAGACTGGCACAATGGAGGAGGTCACTTTTCTGCCTCCCTATAAGTCATCACAAATGCTGTGCCATCTGTCATGGATTCTGTTTGCATGTCACACATGTCAAAGTATCTGTAATTTCCTCACTAATCATCCTACACCTGGTACAATGTGTTCCTACTTCTTAAAGCAACAATGCCAGGAAAATATTTGCATGTTGGTTACCTATGGAGCAGGGTATGTTAACAATGAATGCCAATCCTATCCGTGACTGTGGATCGGTCATACCCAATGATGGTTACAGGTGCAGTAGATATGAGTAAAAGGGTTATTCCCATGCCATAGAATGCTGTTTAACCCCTTAACTCCCAGGCCTGAAAAGTAGTTAAAGGGGTTGTCTCACTACGAAGATTATAGTTGAAAATGTGGGGACCAAAAATCTGAGGATGTACGTCCTTGGTTACTATTGGCAAAGTGCTATGGTTTTAGAGAACGGGCTGGTTTACATGTGCTTAGCAACGGTGTTTGTTTACTGGTCAGGGAAGCATTCTGTCCTGCCCAGGTCGTGCACATGCAAAGGAAAGGCAGTGAAGAGGAGGGGCAGGGATGTGTGTATTGGCAGGCAAGGAGGAGAAGCAGTGAGAGGACTTGCAGGCGGGTTGTGTGTATTGCCAGCGACATGCAGGGACAAGAGGCAGTGAAGAGCGGGGAAGGGTGTATTGGCAGCCACAGGGATGGAGGAGAGGCAGTGAAGAGGATACAATACACACAACCCCCCTGCAAGTCCTCTCACTGCATCTCCTCCGTGCCTGCTCATACACACATCCCTGCCCCTCTTCTTCACTGCCTTTCCTTTGCATGTGCACGACCTGGGCAGGACAGAATGCTTCCCTGACCAGTAAACAAACACCGTTGCTAAGCACATGTAAACCAGCCCTTTCTCTAAAACCGTAGCACTTTGCCGATAGTAACCAAGGACGTACATCCTTAGATTTTTGGTCCCCACATTTTCAACTATGATCTTCGTAGTGAGACAACCCCTTTAATGACCAGAACATTTTTTTAGTTTTTGCCTCTTAGCGTTTCAACAGTTGTAACTTTTTTATTTTTTCAGTGACGCAGTTGGATGAGGCCTCTTTTTATTCGAGACAAGTTGTACTTTATGGGGGAATAGTTTAAGTTCACTTATAAATAATTGCAGAATTTTTTTTATGAAAAACACTTTTTTACATTTTTTTTTACACGTTTTTTCACAACCTCATTTCACACGTAATAAATTGTTAGATTAATTCTACAGGTTATTATGGTTGTGTGGATACCTAATATGTGAAGGTTCTTTTGTGTGTGTAATTTATGCACAATTATTTTTATTAAATATTTATTTTTATTTTATTATTTATTTTTTTTTTCTTTTTTTCACATTTTATGTTTTTTTTTTTTACTTTTTAAAAAAAAAAAAATCCCATGAAGGTAGAACTGTTTTAATTTTTTTTTTTTTTTTTTTTTTTACACTTAGTAATGCATTAGCATATTCATATATGCTAATACATTATAATCAGTCTGACACAGGCAGTGTTCAGGAGAGCACACAGTCTGTCCTGGTCACTGGCTTGTTACACAGACAGTCCTGGGGCCACTCTAGGTCCCCAGAGCTGACTGTGCAGCCGTTCCCCGGGCTCTGTCGGTCACCGGGTGTTCCGATCACCCGACAGAGCAGGGGAACCCTTTGATTGCGCTGCTGTAACGCACCAACGCAATCAAAGGGTTAAAGCATCAGGTTGTGGAGGTTTCCTCCGCTCCCCGATGCTCGTAGGAGATGCTCTGGGATCGGGGCTGTGTAGTACAGCCCTGATCCCAGTGCAATTGCGGCGCCGGGTGCCGCAAACCCCGAAGTCTACAGCGACGGCAAAAGACGTTGCTGTAGACAAACGACCCGCACCAGCCACCGTCAAAAGACGGTGTGCCGGCGATAAGGGGTTAATAGCTCCGTTGAGATTTGTCATATATATCATTTAAACAAATATGTACCTTTTTTGGACTGAGATTCTCTTTTCCAGTACCAAAACGCCATAGTTCCCGGCCACGGCTCTGTGCTGCATGCTGGTAGCTGTTACAGTGACATAAGTTGTGGTCGACAACGGGTGAATGCGCCTTGTTGTGCCTATGTGCTTCATCCCACCGACATGTGACACAGTATTCATTCTAGAAATTCTCCTGCGCATGCGCATTACAATCAGAGCCCTCCAATGCTTACAGAAGATGGCGATTCATCTAGTTTGCTAGCACAATGACTGCAACTATTTCTTATAGAAGTTCTCCTGTGCATGCTCATTACAACCTGAGCAATCTGATGTTTATGGAGGACGGCGATTCATCTGCATTGCTTGCACAATCACCGCAAGTATTTCCTATAGAAATTATCCTGTGCATGCGCACTACAAACGGAGCAATCCGATGCTTACAGAAGACGGCGATTCATCTAGATTGCTAGCGCAATCACAGTAACTATTTCTTATGGAAATTCTCCTGTGCATGAGCATTACAGTCGAAACAATCTGATGCTTGCTTGTCGATTCATCTAGGTTGCTGGCACAATGACTAATACTATTCTGTGCATGCGCATTACAACCGGAGCAATCAGATGAAAAGGGGAGGGGTTTTCATCACATTGTTGCCCAAATCCTGCAAGTAATTTCCATGAATTCTCCTGTGCATGCGCACTACAAACGGAGCAATCCAATGCTTACAGAAAATGGTGATTAATCAAGATTGCTGGCTTAATCACCACAGCTCTTTCTTATAGAAAGTCTCCTGCACATTTGTATTACAGCTGAAACAATCCGATGCTTACAGAAGATGGCGATTCATCTAGAATGCTAGCACAATGACTGCAACTATTTCTTATAGAAGTTCTCCTGTGCATGCGCCTTACAACCGGAGAAATCTGATGTTTATGGAGGACGGCAAATCATCTACATAGCTTGCACAGTCACCACAAGCATTTTCTAAAGAAATTCTCCTGCACGTGCACTCAACCGGGGGTTTTCATTGTTAAAGGGGGTGTATGATTTGTTTGAACTGCATAGCAGTGCCCCAGGGCCTTGCCCAATCCCTGCCTTTCCCCTATGTACCACTTATTTCCCAAACAAAGTTTTTTTATGTAAAGACTGGGGGAGCTAAAATGCGTGAGTGGTTAGCACTTCGGGGGGGAACCAAAACAGCTTTTTTTTTTTTCTCAAGACTTACCTGATTGGGTTTATTTTTTCTTTCATTAATTTCACTTTTTGCTATTATAAGGAGTACAGGGACAGAAGTAGAAGGCACAGGGGGGTTTAAAAAGCTCAGTCAGCGGGGAGTTTGTGTGATTCTGGCAGGAAGAGCTCTGTACTGCCTGAAGGTGATGTCTGAGCAAGGCGGCCAAACTGAGGACCTCATCACTGGATGCACCCCGGAGAGAGCTGTAAAACTAGGATACTAAGGTAGTAGCGAAACAAAAAGGGGGCAGAATTTTTAAATTGATAGGATAATTTTTTTCATATTTCAAGGGGTTTTTATTTTTTAAAAATTGTATTTTGGGGTTTTTAAAAAATTTTATTTTAAGGTTCTAAAAAGTTTTAAATTTAAAATAAATTTTTTTTTAATTTTTTTTTTAAAATAAATTTTTTTTAAAAAAATTTTTTAAAATTTTTTTTTATAATTTTTTTATAAAATATAAATTATATAATATATATTTTTAAAATATAATATATAAAATATTTTTTATATAAACAAATTTTTTCAGCACAAAAAAAGCACAATTTTGTAAATATTGTACAATAATTTTCATGGGACAAACTAATCGACACTTTGATACAAGTAAATAGTCGTTACACTGTATAAAAATTAATTTGGTGTAACTCAAAAAAAATCAAAAATAACCACAATGTCTAAACACTAGTAACAAAGTGAGTCCCCTTAAGTAAAATGGACAAATTGGCCCAAAGTTTTATTATTTTTGGTTGGGGCCACCTTATTTTCCGCACCACCTTTAAAGGATTTTAATACAGGCTTTTGTGGGCATCTTACCTTTTCCTCTTTTCTTACAGTTCAAAACCAGGGGGTGTCTTCCCCCCATAGGCGTGTCTTTTGCCCCAGGAGCATGTCCCCCACAGAAGGATGGTGACACCATCATTCGGTGAGCATGGAAGGGGGGGATGTACAACCTGCATACTTCCCCCGCAATGGTCATTTTCATGTCTGGAGAGCTGTCACCTCCCTCCCAAGCTCCTTGTAACCAAAAACCCCCGCATTGGTAACAGTTTACATACAGCCTGAAATTATGAAACAAATGTGAGGAATGCACTCTGTTCCCCCTCTATCTCCTGCCTAATAAGAGTGGGGGGAGCAGCAATGCAGGTGTTCTGGTTGCAAGGAGCTTGTTGAGGGAGGAGACAGCTCTCCAGGCATGAGAACTGACCACTGCAGGAGGTCTGCAGAGCTGTGAAATCCTCTGTGTATAAGGCTGTGTTATGTGGGAGGGAGAGGGAATCTAGCAGCTAGAGACTCAGTAATTTCCCAGATCCTTCACATAGAACTATCACTGGGAAAGGAGGTATAGAGGAGCTCAGCAGCCATTATCACACAGCTCAGGGTGCAGTGAAAGACAATGAGAATATAGACACAGACAGCAGCCATTTTAACTTCCATTTTACACAGCTCATAGGGAAGAGGGTGCAGGCAGCCAATCATAGCACAGTGGGCATGTACCATCCAGGACATATGTCCAAACAGGGCTGAATGAAGTATCAGGCAGCCAATCGCAGCAAAGGGGACGTGGCCTGACCACTTGCTGCAGAAATAGCTCTAGACACAGATTAGCTCATAGCTGCTATACTAAATGATTTAGGTAATGCAAACCAATTGCAAAAGTGCTTATTTTTTCTGTCCCCATCATTACAGATATGATCCTTGTAGCAAGAAAACCCCTTTAACTCTCTTGGGCATAAAGTTCACTAGAACTTCATAGGTTGCAGCCACTGGAATCCTCTTCCACTCCTTCATGACGACATCACACAGCTGGTGGATGTTAGAGACCTTCCACTCCTTCACCTTTCATTTGAGGATGACCCACAGATACTAAATAAGGTTTAGGTCTGGAGATATGCTTGGCCAGTCCAGCCCTCAATTTCTTTAGCAAGGAAGTGGTGATCTTGGAGGTGTGTTTGGGGTCATTATCATTTTGGATTACTGCTCTGTGGCCCAGTTTCCAAAGTGAGGTGATTATGCTCTGCTTCTATATGTCACAATACATGTTGGCATTCATGGTTCCCTCAATGAACTGTAGCTCCCCACAGCTGGCAGCACTCAGTAGCCCCAAAACAATCCACTCCCACCACCATGCTTGACTGTAGGCAAGACACACTTGTCTTTGTGCTCCTCACCTGGTTGCCGCCGCACACACTTAACACTGGCTGAACCAAATAAATTTATCTTGATCTCATCAGAGCACAGGAAATGTTTCCAGTAATCCATGTCCTTAGTCTGCTTGTCTTCAACAAACCGTTTGTGGGCTTTGTTGTGCATTATCTTTAGAAGAGGTTTCCTTCTGGGATGACAGCAATGCAGACCAATTTGATGCAGTGTGTGGAGTACGGCCTGAGCACTAACAAGCTGACCTCCCACCCCTATAACCTCTTCAGCAATGCTAGCAGAATTCATACATCTATTTTGAAAAGATGATTTCTGGATATGACGCTGTGCATGTGCACTCAACTTCTTTGATCGACCATGGTGTGGAACCTGTCTTGTTAAACCACTGTATGGTCTTGGCTGCAGCTCAGTTTCAGGGTTTCGACAATCTTTTTATAGCCCAGGCCACCTTTATTTAGAGCAACAATTCTTTTTTTAAGATCCTCAGACAGTTGATTGCCATGAGGGACCATGTTGAACTTCCAATGACCAGTATGAGAAAGTGTGAGGGCGATAACACCAAATTTAACACATCTGCTCCCTATTCACACCTAAGATCTTGTAACACTGATGAGTCACATGAAACTGTGAAGGGAAAATGACAAATTGGGCACAATTTGTCCATTTTTACTTAGGGGTGTACTCAATTTTGTTGCCAACGGTTTAGACATTGATGGGTGTGTTTAGTTATTTTGAGGCCACACCAAAGTTACAATGTTATACAAGCTGTACACTGACTACTTTACATTGTATCAAAATTTCATATACTTAGTAGTGTCCCATGGAAAGATATAATACAATATTTACAAAAATCTGAGGGGTGTACACTATACGGCAGTTGTCATATAAAGAATTGTTATGAACAACTGTGCATTATGAGCAATCATGCACTATATATAACTATCTGTTCATCATATAATCCGACATGCCCCAGAAGAAGCTGAGAGGCAAAACCCAGGGTTGGGCGTTCCACAGACGATCTGATGTTCTAATTGAATTTATGACGTCTATTTACACAATGCTTTTGTGAGTATCCAAATAAAAAAATTTCTTGGATCCTTTTAACTCAGGTTGTCTGCACTATTTTTCTGCCTGAGAAAGCATGAGAAAGGGGAGGGACCTCCTCGAAACGTCGCACGAATGTAGACACGAATGGCCCGGTCTCCTGGCGTCTGCTCATGAACCCTTGTGTGGGTGAAAAATCTGGACTTTGGATTGTCTCTGAATGGTGTTTGCCGCAACGAGTGGACTTAAGTATCTCTCTTTTTGTACACTTGAAAAAAAGCTTTTTAATTATTAACGTTCATAAGAAGTTTGTAATAAAGCTATCACAAGTTTTAAAGCATTTAATAGAAGCTGGCCCATCACTTTATTGGATGTAGCTTCTACAGGGTTGGAGACCTGTTTATGGTGCCTGCTGAGGGATACTTTGAAGATATTATGTGGCGATCTATGTTGTAAAAGTTTTAATTTTTTAGGCATACTGAGCATTGTACAGGAATAAATAAGAAAATCCAACTACTAGCGATACTCTGCAGACTTCATTTAACTATTGTGTAGCAGCCGGAGTCTCTCTCCCCATTTTATCACTTAATTTCTGAACTTTTCTGACTTTTTTTTGGACTCCTTGGTTCTACTTTATTAAGGGATGGCAGCAGTGGTTCCATGATTGTATACATTCCTGTAAATAACATTGTATAGCACAGCCACAGATTGCATAGTATCATTAGTATTGTAATTTTCCTAACTGAATTGCCTTAATTTCCAGTGTTGTAGTGTAAGAGCCACTAAAATGAGAATATTGCTTATTGTCCAGGGAAGGATTATTGCATTGCACATTTTCCAAATTATAGGATTCAAGGATTCAACTGGGACTTAGTTGTCAAGCATCAAGACTGATACAGTACAGGTGTTAGACAGCATCATTACTCTGCTACTACCCTGGAAGATGCAAGGCTTCATCGCCGATACAAAAGAACATGTCACAAGTGTCTCGAGAAGAATGTATACAATGACATTTTTTAATCTTGGACTATTTAACATTTGGAAAAGGAGGTCAATCTGCCTTGAGATGGCTGAAAGCTGCCATAGAAGCCAAGGCCCAGAACTAAGGTAATAATGTGACTACAGCTTGTAAAGGGCAAAAAAGAGGTTGAGTATTCTCAGCTGGTGGGGGCAAAACACAGGTGGAGTATACTTCACAGATGGAGGGCAACTGAGGTGGAGTTTACTCCACAGGTGGAGGGCAACACAAGTAGAGTAGAGTGGAGGAAAACAGTAGGAGTATGCTGCCCAGGTAGAGGGCAAAACACAGGTGGCGTATGCTCTATTGGTAGAGGGCAAAACACAGATGGCGTATGCTCTATTGTTAGAGGGCAAAACACAGGTGGCGTATGCTCTATTGTTAGAGGGCAAAACACAGGTGGAGTATACTCCACAGATGGAGGGCAACTGAGGTGGAGTTTACTCCACAGATGGAGGGCAGCACAAGAGGAGTATGCTTCACAGGTGGAGGGCAACACAAGTAGAGTATGCTCTAGAAGTGGAGGGAAACAGCTGGAGTATGCTGCCCAGTTAGAGGGCAAAACACGGGTGGAGTATGTGCCACTAGTAACAACAAAACACAGGTGGAGTGTGTTCTCCAGGTAGAGGGCAAAACACAGGTGGAGTATATTTCACAGGTGGAGGGCAATACAGCTACAGTATGTTGCACAGGTGGAAGAAAAAAAATGTAAATATGGTCCACCATTTAGAGTAACACAGGGTGGAGTAGGAGGCACTAGTTGAGTAATACAGGGGTGGAGACGGTGCCACTGCTAGGCACAAAAACAGGTGGAGTTTACTACACAGGTAGATAGCATCACAGGTGGAGTATGCACCATGGGTATATGGAAAACCAGAGGTATGTTCCACTAGTTAAACAGCACCAGGGTGGAGTCACACCAACAATGGGCACAAAACAAATGTAGCGTGTGCTACGTGTGGAGAGCAACACAAGTGAGGTATGCTCCATGGATGGAAGGCAACACAGAGGTTGGGTATGCTTCACTGATGTTGGCAACATATAGGTGAAACACATTATGCTATAATGATAAAAGGCAATAGACAGGTGGAGTATTATATACTTTAATGGGAAAAGAAAAAACAGAAGTGAAAAATTTACCACACCTGCTCCCTATTCACACCTAAGATCGTGTAACACTGACGAGTCACATGAAACTGTGAAGGGAAAATGACAAATTGTGCCCAATTTGTCCATTTTCACTTAGGGTTGTACTCACTTTTGTTGGCAGTGGTTTAAACATTGGTGGGGGCAACACTGAATTGGGTCAAAATTTAAAATTATTCTGTGGAAATTTTTTTTTTTTAATTAGACTTTTTGGTATCAGCTCTAATGATATTGGTCACTTATTCTCCAACACAAATTTTTCACAATGAACAAAGGACATTATTGCAATAAGAAAAATCTGTACTGGAATAATGAGCATACCCCACCATTGTGTTGCCCTCCACCAGCGGTAGCCATGGCTGATTGCTGATCAGAATAGTGTAGCTTCAGGCACTTTCCTAGCCAGAAGGTAGAACTTCCCACAGATACTTCTTTCTCACATACATGGGCTAATATCTGAACTTGTCATCTTATACAATGCAGAACTAATGCCTTATGTTGTTAAATGTTCTATCTCTCTAAAGGTTGCTCATAGAACAATGTTCATTTCTATCCCAGCATTCATCTCATCCACCATAAGACCACACTGGTTATATCATAAGAACTAGGGAAGTTTGTGGCCGTAGAAAAAATTAAGGACCTCCTACTCTCCCATATAGGAGCACACTCATGCTGTAATATGCTCCCCAATAGATGCACTCTCATGCTGTAATATGTTCCCCAATAGGAGCACTCTCACACTGTAATATACTCCACAATAGAAGTACTCTCACTCTGTAATATACTCCACAATAGAAGCACTCTCACACTGTAATATACTCCACAATAGAAGCACTCTCATGCTGTAATATGGTCCACAATAGAAGCACTCTCACACTGTAATATACTCCACAATAGAAGCACTCTCATGCTGTAATATGCTCTCCAATAGGAGCACTCTCATGCTGTAATATGCTCCCCAATAGAAGCACTCTCATGCTGTAATATACTCCCCAATAGAAGCACTCTCATGCTGTAATGTGCTCTCCAATAGGAGCACTCTCACAATGTAATATGCTCCCCAACAGAAGCACTCTCATGCTGTAATATACTCCACAATAGAAGCACTCTCACAATGTAATATGCTCTCCAATAGAAGCACTCTCACAATGTAATATGCTCTCCAATAGGAGCACTCTCATGCTGTAATATGCTCCCCAATAGATGCACTCTCATGCTGTAATATACTCCCCAATAGAAGCACTCTCATGCTGTAATATGCTCTCCAATAGGAGCACTCTCACAATGTAATATGCTCCCCAATAGAAACACTCTCATGCTGTAATATGCTCTCCAATAGGAGCACTCTCACAATGTAATATGCTCCCCAATAGAAGCACTCTCATGCTGTAATATACTCCACAATAGAAGCACTCTCACACTGTAATATTCTCCTCAATAGAAGCACTCTCACACTGTAATATACTGCCCAATAGAAGCACTCTCACACTGTAATAGGCTCCCCAATAGAAGCACTCTCACACTGTAATATACTGCCCAATAGAAGCACTCTCACACTGTAATAGGCTCCCCAATAGAAGCACTCTCACATTGTAATATGTTCTCCAATAGAAGCACTCTCATGCTGTAATATAACTACTAATATAAATATAACTAGAGGTCTAATCACCTCTATCCCTTACCTTGGCACCAAAACCAGTGCCTTCAGCTCTAGATGAGGACAAGGCAAAATAAACAGTACAGGAAAAGTTGTTACACATCACAGGCCATGTACTACACATAGTACATCACAAACATACTCCCATAGTAACATATACACTCTCAACACCTACAAAGTCAACAAGACAATTTTTCATGCCGTGTATGACGGTTTTCTGTAGACATTTTAGTGCAAGCCTCGTTTGTACAGAACCATTTATATTTTTAAGATGCAATAGATCTACAGTGGATAAGAGGATGGGTTGCTATGGGTTATATATCACTTGCATGCATTTAGGTGGAGGTGCCATGTTCGCGACTTCTCTTCTTATTTTTAGCATCTTCTCGCATTCCTCCGCACTATCCTGGCAGCTGGCTTAGCCCTGCAGACTTGTGTAATTTTACACGCTATGATTGGTTGTACTTCTGGGAGGAAAACATAATGAGCGACCACAAAAGTAATTAGAATAGGGCAGTTTTCGAGGAATGTAGTCTTTCCTGGGAATTTGTGCCTTCAAATACGCATCCTTGGATAAAACAGGAGCCAGTTATAATTATGGTGTGTTGATATTAGGTAATTGTTAGTCTGTAACTATATAAATAAGAAGTGTTGCAATGAGCTTTCCGCACTCCCGTCATATCCAATTATGATTGCAGCTATAAGAAGGCTTGTATTGAAATTTACTTTGGATTTTACAAACTTTCTGTCTACGGGGCTCGCTGTATTGAGATTAGTCTTGCTCAAATCTCTTTCTCGGTCCGTCCAAACCTGTGAAAACATTTTTTCACTCTGACTCTAAATTTAGCCCTAATCCTGACTGTAACCATAATCCTAAACCTAGACTTAATCCTGACTGTAACCATAACACTGACCCTAAACCTAGCCCTAATCATGACCTGAACCATAAACCTGACCCTAAACCTAGCCCTAATCCTGACCTGAACCATAACCCTGACCCTAAACCTAGCCCTGATCCTGGCTGTAGCCATAACCCTGACCATAAACGAAGCACTAATCCTGACCATAACCATAACTCTCACCCTAAAACTTGCTCTAATTCTGACCATAATTGTAACTCTGACTTTAAATCTAGCCCTTATCCTGGCCAGAACCCTGACCTTAAACGTAGCACTAATCCTGACCGTAACCATAACCCTGGCCCTAAACCTTGCCCTAATTCTGACCATAACCAAAATCCTAAACCTAGACTTAATCCTGACTGTAACCATAGCACTGACCCTAAACCTAGCCCTAATTCTGATCATAACTCTGACATTAAATCTAGCCCTAATCCTGTCCGGAACCCTGACCTTAAACATAGTCTTAATCCTGACTGTAACCATAACAGTGACCCTTAACCCAGCCCTAATCCTGCCTGTAATCATAACACTGACTATAAACTTAGCCCTCATCCTGAAAGTAACCATAAACCTGACCCTAATTCTACCATAATCCTGGCAATAACCATAACTCCTACCTTCAACGTAGCATAAATCCGGATTGTAACTATAACCGGGACTCTAAGCCTAACCCTAATTCTGACTGTAACCACAATCCCATACCTAAATTTTCAACTGGTCTGGGGAATTTAATTTACCGGTCCCAGTCATCTTCAGTCCTCATTGCCTCCAATCCTACAGTGCTCATGTTGTAACATGGCTCCCTCTGGTCATCACTGTGGCTCACCTCTGGTCCAACTCACATTAGGACACCTTAAGTTGGACTGAAAGGGATGTTATACATGATGTTGGACTGGAAGTGATGTCAGAGAGTGAGCGCTGTAAAACCAGAGATGACAGGGACCAGTAATTTAACCCCTGCAGGTCCTTCAAAAATCCATACTCTTAACCTTAATTTAGGGCTAGAGTTCTGGTTAAGGTTCAATTTTTGGCTTTTTGTTTTGCAAAAAAAAAAAAAAGGATTTTGGCTAACCTGAACCGAAGCACTCAGATTTGGGTCGAATTTAACTTCAACCAAATTTGAAGCGCAACACTTATTGACATCAAGGTATGATCTATGGCTCACCAGTGAAGCACCTGTATGCGGAGGGCTGGTTTATGGTCTTTGGATGTAAATACGGATGTTTCACTTCACCAACAGCAAGCAGAGATCTCAAACATAAGAAATTGAACCAAATAGTATATATGAAAGTTGTAGAACGTTTTATTACACAATAATATTATTTTATTAATATAATATCAGAAAAAACACTTTATTTAGGAAAAGTGATTGATGTGACTTATAGACCCTGCATAAGATGTCTCTCAGACTTTTGCAGCATGTCCACTGGACACAACATAAATACAGGCAGTCCCCGACTTATATCTATCCCATAGTTACAAATGGAAACTTATGAGGCATGCTGGCACTTGTAGTTCCATGTTCCACAGCAGATAGTGGCTGTGGAACGACACATTCCAGCATGCCACAGCAGCACAGGAGGTGGAAATGAGGTGAAATCTTCTTAACAGGGGCACAGACAGGAAAACAAATGTAAAAAACCTTCCCTGGACTATCCAAATCTAAAAAAAAAACATTTTGTGCTGGAGTTATATTTAATAAATGTACATATTCCAACTTACATACAAATTCAACTTAAGAACAAACCTACAGTCCCTGTCTCGTTCGTAACCCGGGGACTGCCTGTATCCAAAAGAGGTGGGTTTCCTTCTAGGACATGCACCTAGTCTACAACCCATCAACACAAACTTGCCTGGCTAGTTCTGCCACTGCTCTAGAAGTCAATGTATAGAGCGCACACACCTGGTCTCTGCTTCTTTCAGGTGCTGGTGGCGACCACATCAGACTCCCAGAGCAGTGACCTGCATTTATTAGACATTTATGATACATTGGGACAGATTTATCAAAAGTGCCTTACTTTTAGATAATGTAAAGTTAGACTAGACAGTTTTACAATGCGCCACATTTATCATAGTGTTGATAAATCTGGTGCAGGTTAGAACTGTCTAGTCTAACTCTGTACCACAATTAAGTTGTCTTACTTTCACACCAAAATCTGGGCGCATTTTTGGTCACACTTAAGCCACGCCCCTTTCTCACAAAACCACACCCCTTTTACAAGGCCACGCCCTTTTGTCGGATGAGGCGCAGAAGCATCTAAAACTGTCTAAAACACATAGTAAATGTGGCGAAAAGCTGGTTTCTGGCGCAAATCTAGCCAGAATTCTGGCGCAACTGCTTTGATAAATCTGCCCCAATTATTTTCCCATACATTTCTGATTTTATTTATTTTAGAGCACCATTTTTCCAGGATACTGTACAAGCCAAAGGGTTCAGGTACATAATAGAAGACCAGGACAGATACAAAAATAACACTAAAAAAAAAAATTAATACACAAGGAGAAAGGACCCTGTCCGCAAGAGCTTACAATCTACAATGGAGAAGAATGGAGACAGAAGGTGAGGGACGGAGATGTCTGTGTTATTGTAAATTGATATGGGGAAAGCCTTTTCAGACTCTTACGTCAATAATCATTAGTAGTGTTACGCTTCAGATGGGGGTCAGGCTGGTTCAGCCAGACCCAAATTTTGACCCACAGAAAAATTGGAATACCAATCAATTAGAAACTTGCTAGACAGAAAGGAGAATGGAAGGGTAAGGGTATAATTCAATTGAAGATACACTTCCATTCTCCTGCTGACTAGCAGGCTGTTGATTGGTAACTTGATTTTCCTACAGGCTGCTGATTGGTTACCCGATTTTCCTGCAGGCTGCTGATTGGTTACCTGATTTTCCTACAGGCTGCTGATTGGTTACCAGATTTTCCTACAGGCTGCTGATTGGTTACCAGATTTTCCTACAGGCTGCTGATTGGTTACCAGATTTTCCTGCAGGCTGCTGACAGTTTACCCAATTGTCCTATAGGTTGCTGAATGGAACCCGATTTTCCTACACGCTGCTGATTGGTAACCCAATTGTCCTATAGGTTGCTGAATGGAACCTGATTTTCCTACAGGCTGCTGATTGGTAACCCGATTTTCTTACAGGCTGCTGATTGGTTACCTGATTTTCCTACAGGCTGCTGATTGGTTACCTAATTTTCCTACAGGCTGCTGATTGGTAACCCGATTTTCCTACAGGCTGCTGATTGGCTGCCCGTTTTTTCCGCAGGCTGGTGACTGGTAACCCAATTTTGCTGCAGACTGCTGATTGGTGTCACAAGCCTGCCTCATTCCATTTTGAACTGCAAAACTAGTCATTAATAATTGTACAACTGTAGCGCTAAGATGTTTATGGCCATCAGGAATCCATATTGGTCGTACCCTTTAAGAACAGTTCAGCTTGCATTAGATAGTATTTTCTGTAAGTTTGCCAGCACCTGGGATTCATTACCACATGAATGTTTAGTGAGAACGATTTATGTTTATATTACCGCTTAGCTACATAACTTTCTCATTGATGTTTAGTGAGAACGATTTATGCTTATACCACTGCCCAGCAATGTTTAGTGAGAAATGATGGTACCAGGAGCTTTTGGTATGTTTCATCTGGTGAGGTATTTATCCGGTGCTGATTGACATCTGAAGAGCTGGCCACTCTGAAGAAGAATATTAATTACATCAGACAAATTAAACCTGTTAGAGCTTGTGTAGCACTTGGTTGTGCAAGCTTTTGTTTTGGAATGAGATATAAACTGCTGAAGAGTGCTCTGAGGGCAGAAGCCTGATGACCTGAGGTCTAGGAGGGACACCGTGCGGATCCAAGGAATCTCTCTGTCCTCGCTGTTCTGTTTCTCATTGTTGATGTTGCGGATAGATGAAGTGTCATTCCTGGTGAAGTTTTTCCTGTATAATGTGTAATGTACAGCTCTGGAAAAAATTAAGAGACCACTGCATAGTTTTCCAAAAATCAGCATCTCTACATGTCCGACAGCCATTCCATTCCAGTGTAAGTTGAATTCCAACCAAAGTCCACCTCATTCTACTTAATGTGCTTCTGATTAGGTGATCACCAGAACCAAATCTCATTTAATGAAGGAAAGGATAAAAAACACTGCTGTGGTCTTCACAATCCTCTTGCAATAGGGCAAGCTGGATGGCAAAACATGTGCTAGGAATAGGCCAAAAGGAATTTGAATGAAAAAATCGTGGATATTTCACCAAATATTGATTTCTCTGACTTAAAACATAAGGCTATGTTCACGCGGCTTAATTGTGGGACGTATTTTGCCCCGCAATTACGCCGTGTGTACAGGGCAGGGGCGGGGCGGGTGGTCCGGCAGCTCGCCAGCCCCATAGACATGCATTATTCACAGCCCGTATACGCCGTGAATAATTCACATGTCACTTCTCTCCCCGCTCGCCGTATTGTGCGAGCAGGGAGAGGAGACATAATCCATAGTTCTCTATGAGAACTGTGGATTACCGTAATGACTGGGACGTATTTCAGCCGTAATTCACGCATTACGGCGCGAATTACGGGCTGAAATAAGTTACAGAATAGGTCGTGTGAACATAGCCTAAGTCTTATTGTTTCTAAATAAATATAAATTTGTTTTCTTTGCATTATTTGAGGTCTGACAGCTCTGCTGCTTCTTTTTTATTATTTTGAAGATTTCTCATTTACTGCAAATAAATACAAAATTTTTTGCTTTTAATTTCGGAGACATGTTGTCAGTAGTTTATATAATAAAATAACAATGTTAAAACCAACATGGCTTCTACCTTCTGTTAAGAGGGCAATAAACAATAAAAAAGGGCATTTAAAAAATATAAGTCAGAGGGGTCGGCATCAGCCTTTGAAAATTACAGAGAGCTTAATAAAATCTGTAAAAAAGTGATAAAAGCAGCTAAAATTCAAAATGAAAGGCAGGTGGCCAAGGACAGCAAGACTAACCCCAAGAAATTCTTTAAGCATATAAATGCCAAAAAGCCAAAGTCAGAGCAAGTAGGACCCTTAAAAACCTGTGATGGGGAGCTGGTCACTGGTGACCAAGAGAAGGCAGAGGTACTAAATAGGTTCTTCAGCTCAGTATATACTATCAATGAGATAGTAGTTGATGGGGTGGGCCAAGTGCAGATGTAGTTGATGCCAGTACTGTTAATTCATCATCTGCTATAATTAATTGGCTCTAGGTAGAAAAAGTCAAAGCCAAGTTAAATAAACAATGTGAACAAGGCTCCAGGCCCTGATCTCATTCACCCAAGAGTTCTTAAAGAGCTCAGCTTGGTTATCGGTGTGCCCCTGTACATGATATTTAGAGATTCCCTGGTGACTGGTATAGTACCAGGAGACGGGCGCAAGGCAAATGTAGTTCCCATCTTCAAAAAGGTTCCAAGTCTTGCCCAGGTAACTATAACCAGTAAGTTTAAATCTTGTGGTGGGAAAAAATGTTTGTGTGGGGCTCATAAGGGACTATATACAGGAGTATGTTGACAAATACAATTTTATTAGTGATTGCCAGCATTTTTTTTAAACTAAGGACAGAAGCTGTCAGACCAATCTTATCTGTTTTATAAGGGGGGTGAGTAAGAAGTCTGGATAGCGGGTGCAGCTGTGGATATTTTTTTTTAGACTTTGAAAAGGCATTTGACACTGTCCCGCATAAGCGTTTTAGGAAAATTAGAATCCTTTGGGGGTTAGAGATAACAGTGTGTAATTGGATTAAAAACTGGCTGCTGGATCGTACTCTGAGAGTGGTGGTAAATGACTCCTACTCTGAGTGGTCTCCGGTTATGAGTGGTGCCGCAGGGCTCAGTATTGGGTCCTCTCTTATTTAATGTATTTATTAACGATATAGTAGAAAGGATCAATAGCACGGTTTCGATTTTTGCAGATAATAAAAAGCTATGCAGGGTAATGCAATCTATGGAAGATGCTCATAAATTGCAAGCAGACCTGGACACACTGAGTGCTTGGGCATCCACTTGGCAAATGGGTTCAATGTGGATAAATGTTTAAATTCTCATATGGGTAGAAATAATCTACAGCATCATATTCCTAGGGGTAGAAAAACTGGGAGAATCGCTTGTTGAGAAAGATCTGGGCGTTCTTGTAGATCATAGACTCCTGAACAGCATGTAATGTCAATCAGCTGCCTCTAGGGCAAGTAAGATATTGGCGTGTATTAAAAAGGCATGGACTCGGGGACAAGGAGGTGAATTCTACCGCTGTACAAAGCATTGATGCGACCTCACTTAGAATATGCTGTTTCATTTCTGGGCCCCAGTTTTAGGAAGAGATGTAATGGGGCTAGAGAGAGTGCAAAAAACGAGCAACCAAACTTATAAGGGGAATGGAGCATCTAGTTATGAGAGAGGTTAGTAAATTGAACTTATTTAAGTTCTTGAGAAAAAGACGGCTTCGGGGGGAAATGATTAATTTATATAAATATATAAATGGGCCCTACAAAAATTTGGAAAAATTATTTCAATGAAGCCCCCTCAAAAGACAAGGGGACATTCCCTTTTTCTAGAGAAAAAGGATTCAATCTCCAGAGGGAAGAGCATTCTTCTCTGTAAGAACTGTAAAACTGTGGAATAGCCTGCCCGAGGGCTGGGCACAGCAGGGAAATGTAGAGAGTTTCAAGAAAGGCTTAGATACCTACCTGGAACTAAAGAATATTAAGCGTACGTAGCTATGTAAATTCTGAATCCTGGCTGGTGGAGCTCTGGGGGTCAGAGATGGTCTCCACTGGAGCAGATTGGTTCTTGCCTTTGGGGTTCCAGGGGATTTAAACCCGGGGGAGCTGGACTTAAAGTCCTTGTCTCTCTGCCTTTCCCCACCCTTGGTTGAACTTAATAGACACGTGTCTTCTTTCAACCGTACTAACTATGTAACCATGTAATAATGTACAATTTTCTCGAAAAATTTACCATTGGAAAGAAAAATCTGAGAAATTGAAAATTTTGCAGTGGTCTCTTTTTTTTCCAGAGCTGTAAGTATTAGTAATCCATATTATGCGTGCTTTGCCTTTGTAATCTATATTGTGCACAAGTATATGCAATATCACACTATCTTCTTTTGTAATCATTGGATTATTATAATAAAACTAATTGTCTTCTTTAAAGCCGTATCCAACCCCTTAAAATATTTGGCAAAACAACACCCCACAAGAGTATGATCGTACGCTACAGCTAATGCTTGTGTATAAAACTGCGTTTTGCTACATACCCTGTTTCCCCGAAAATAAGACATCCCCCGAAAATCAGACATAGTGCATTTTTTTTATGCAATTCAGAGTTTGGCTGCTTGTGCTGATGTTTGTGATGAAATCACTACAGTATATTAATACTTAATCTTAGCTCATCTTTAGGAGCAAAAATTAATATAAGACACTGACTTATTTTCGGGGAAACAGGGTAGTAGGACTTTTATTCCAGGAGGGACTGTCCTGTTTAAATGGTCGCCTATCATTTGTGGTATAATTAGATTGCCTTCATATTCCAGCAAGAGTAGCAGGGCCTTGACCACTATCTATGGCTTTAGCTCTTGTGCTAATGAGGTTTCCATGTAGACCTACCTGTGTTCACCATTAAACGCCTGCCCAGGATACGATACATGTTGTGTATGGAATAACAGTAAAGTTTCTGTGTGAGTCAGAGCTTTCTGATGGCCCTTCTACCTCTACCTGCTGTTCATATGAATCTGCAGGACCAAGTGAATACATCTTCAATGGGATGTATGCCTCCCCCTCGTAACTCCACCTGCAGCTCCGGCATACACTCTCACATCATGTGTTCCAGCTAATAAACTGCTCAAATTGTTAAAAAGCTCTCGGCGCCCATCCTGTTATTTTCCCCAAGATGACGGTAATGTCTGCACCTGTATACAGACACACCAGCACACCGGACATTACAGATGACAGCATCACAAAGAGGGGATAGAAAACGTGTGCCGTATATGTTCCAGATGAAACGGCGGAGAGATAAATTGTATGTGAAGAAATAACAGATGGATGGAGAGAAAAAAAAAGTCATAGAAAGAGCAAAAAAATTATATACGGAAAGTGAAAAATTACAGCGCGAGAGAACATCAGCACACAGGAGACTGGAAATAACTGGATAAGGGAAGAAGCGAGAGGAAGAAGTGGGAGAACATCCAAGAGACGGGGAGGAGGGAAGGGAGGGAGGGAGGGAAAGGCGAGGAGAAGCTGGCGGAGAGAAAGGATATGAAGGAGCAGGGTTAAAAGCAAAGGGAGGATGGAAATGTGCAGGACCAAGATAGGATGAGGAATCATGAGAGAAGGTTAATAAGATGCTGCCACCGGTAATGCAGTACACTGGTTCAAGGGCAGCACGGCTCAGTGCTTAGCACCGGAGCACTGCAGGCAATACCGTCCAACATCTGCACTGGATATTTAGAAGGAAAAGTTTAAAAGAAGGGAGCATCTGTGTATTCTGTCTGGGTGACCAGGAGACGGAGCTGAATAATTCCTAAATGACTGCCGCTCCCTGTCCTAAACTACGGACTGAAGATCAGCTCTGCAGCACAAGCTTCTGCTCCAACAAGTGACAGAATGTGGAACAAACATGCAGATATGAGTTTTATTGTTTAGCAAGAGAACGATTAAAAGTAACATGTTAGGTGATTTATATCTGAGAGCAGGAGCTCCTCTCCCTCTATCATATAACCCTATATATCACAGAGCGCAGCTTCTCTCCTCTATCATATAACCCTATATATCACAGAGCTCAGCTTCTCTCCTCTATCATATAACCCTATATATCACAGAGCTCAGCTTCTCTCCTCTATCATATAACCCTATATATCACAGAGCTCAGCTATTCTCCTCTATCATATAACCCTATATATCTCAGAGCTCAGCTTCTATCTTCTATCATATAACCCTATATATCACAGAGCTCAGCTCCTCTCCTCTATCATATAACCCTATATATCACAGAGCTCAGCTCCTCTCCTCTATCATATAACCCTATATATCACAGAGCTCAGCTCCTCTCCTCTATCATATAATCCTATATATATCACAGAGCTCAGCTCCTCTCCTCTATCATATAGCCATTTACTATAAACCATTGTATGTCACTTGTAGCAATAAGGACAAGGCTGGCCCTTCCAGAAAAGAAGCCTGCAAACAGAAGCCCAGAGCTCAGCATCCTGGAACCACTATGATTATACATTTCAAGCACTTGGTCACAGATGGTTTCATCTTGAAGTACTGCTTGATTTATTTCATGGGGTTGCCTTGCATAATTTTTTAATGTTACCTCTAGGCATTATGTCTGGTCTTCAGACCATCCCCATCAGAGTATATTACTGTTTGTCTGTCCCATATTGTCGGCACTCTGTGGAAGTCTATTTGAGCGCGAGAGTATTTGTGTCTCCCTCACTACAGTACGTTAGGTGCTCTGTCAGTATGATAAGGGCTAATGAAATTTCTGGCTGGCTGATTAGATCAGCACACTGACTGCCGGGAATGGATTCACAGGATTAGAGGATTCTGCTGGCGGAGTGAAGGCGTTGGGGAGGGTATTGGGGAAAATAGCTTGGTGTACACAGAGAACAGTGTACAATATGCTGCATACATGCTACAATATGTTGAGAGTCCTGGGTTACCCACCATGGCCATCTGAAGACTTTTCCATCAACACTGCCGGTAGCAGATTCTGCATATCAACTGGGAGGGTCACTATGCCAATACCTGTCTAGAAAACAATATTTGGTTCTGCACATCCCAAAAACTTTTTTGAAAAAAATGAGCATTGATGTGGCAGTAACATACAAACACAATCCAATATCAGTAGCACACTAATAGCACACAAAAAAAAGTGCACATAGGAACTTTTGGAAAAGCATTTCTGCTACTTAGGATACATTAAAAATTTTTGACGTTCTTAGTTCACACTTTTGATCAAAACTGCTTAAGCCAACCTCCCAATCAGCAAGGCGACCTCAATACAGGTGGGAACTTACAATAATGTTACCTCTCATGGTGCCTATTCAGAATATACCTGCACAGGCTTTTAAATTAATGCAGGGTACTTTGTAGCCAGAACTTTCTCACCCTGAAATGTGAAGGTCTGAACAGGCACCAAGAGAAGTAATGTTAGTGTAGGTTCCCACTTGTATTGGGATCTCCTTGCTGATTGGGAGGTGGGCTTAAGCAGTTTTGATAAAACATGTGAACTAAGAACCTCAAACATTTTCCATGTATTCTAAGTAACAGAAATGCTTTTCCGAAAATTCCTATGTGCTTTTTTGATAGGTTTTTTTTAGTGCTAATAGTGTGCTACTGAAATTGGATTGTGTTTGCACCAATCCCAGCATCATTACCAAGACAAAGATGACCAATATCAACTATGATACCGCAAAACCAACTCCGCTGGATAGGCCACTGCATCAGAGAGACCGACTCCCATCTCCCCAGACAAGTTCTCTCCTACCAACTGAGCCGAGGCTAGAGAACCCGTGGTGGCCAGAGACCAAAGACACCATCAAGATCTAGCTTAAAAAGAACACAATTTCAATCAATTACTAGGAAGCCCTTGGTACAGATCTTCCCTCATGGCACCGAAAGAGCCATCAAGTGACAGTAAATTGAGGTAGACAAAAACATCAATAAATGGAGAGGGACAGAAACTCATATTTGCAAAATCAGCTCCCAGACAGAACGTTTTGCCCTCATTGTCCGAAGACCTGTGGCTGGAGGATTGGACTCCTCAGTCATCTTACAACACATAAGCAATCTTGATGGCCCATCATTTGTACTTTGAGAGACCTCCGATGGTGATGCATATAGCACCAGGAGAATAATAGAATTCAGTGTAAATGTCAAAGGACTGTAGCAAGTTAATGCATTTATCATATTGTGGCAACACTGGGTTTTCCACCATGTACGCCATGTACTCCATAGCCATAAGGGTTGTACGCCTCAAGAAAATGCCTAATGTGAATTTACCTGCATATTCACACTATCTCTATAACATTACGCAGTGGAAAGACAATGAGTCCATTGGCCCTGTCCCTTATAGAAGAGGCACACACAGCCATAATCTTCTATTGTTCCAGCATTGGTGTCTTTGTTGATAGAAGTTGATGCAGTTGCTTATAAACATGGCGCCTCCTGTAGGGAATAAACAGAAGTGGAAAAGGTAAGTAGGACTAATACAATGGCTTTAGCACATTATGGACAATATTATTGCCATAAATAAGAATTGATGTGGCTTGTAGATTTTATTGGCGCTGCCGTGTTATGGCTGGAAGGTCCTATTTATGACCTTCAAATTGTTCAGGACTATTATATCTCCACTGTAAAACTCTACTATGTTGGTACCCTATAGTAAGATCTCTATTAGATTGTCATTGTGCAGCATTGCTGATTTACACTACATAGCACCATTTTGTTAACAGTCTATTGAATTAATATCAGCGCAAGTTGCCATTTTTGGACGCATTCAATCTGTAGATATATGTTGGTTTTATTGAAAATGTTTGTTTTGATGCTGGCTCCCCAATGCAAAATCTATAACAGGACCCCCAACTATCATACTGTCAGGTTTGGCTTACCAAAAGGCAAACCAGAGATGTGGATCCTCTGGACCACCACAAGCCACACCAAGAAGCGGAGTCTAAGTAGGTCCGGTTTTCACCAGAGACCGCCGCAAAGCGGGATGGACTTGCTGTGGCGGATTGCTACCAGGTCGCTACCCCTGACGTGACTTGCTTACGGTGGCGGTCGAGGTGTGGCGCGGTTCAAAATCTCCGAGCAGACTTGTAGTCGGGGACAGGCAAGAAAATCGGGACAGGTGGCAAAGGTTCGTGGTCGATGGACAGAGGCAGAGGATGCGGTACACGGAACAACACTAGATACTTCAGGAACGCTTCCTCTCTAGGCACAGGACACTATCAATTTGGCAAGTTTCAAGGGGAAGAGGTAGGACTTAAATAGGATCAGCGCCCAGTGAAAACCAACTACCGGCGCGCTGTCCCTTTAAATTGAGGGACAGCGCACAGCAGGAGCGCGGTGAGGTAAGTGAACAGAGCTGCGAGGGTGCCCGCAGTCCAAGGACCGGGTCGCAGTGCTGCTCACAGCGGGTGATGCTGCTGGGATGCGGGTGTGCCCGCGACCTGACACAGTGGTCGCGGGTTCACCCGTGACACATACATTGTTGGAGCGGGGTATCTAGGGCCCCCAGCAGGAAATCACTACATAGACACCTCCAGCAGGACTTTACTATATAGAACCCCCCATCAGGATATCACTTCACAGAGACTACTGGCAGGACATCACTACATAGAGACCTCCATCAGGACATTACTACATAAAGCCTTCCTGTAGGACATTACTACATAGAAACCCACAGCAGGGCATCACTACATAGAGACCCATAGAAGGACATCACTACATAGCAACCAATAGCAGGATATTCCTACATAGAGACCCATAACAGCATATCACTACATAGGGAACCCAAGCAGGACATTACTATATAAAGCCCCCCAGCAGGATATTACTACACAAAGACCACCAGCAGGACATCACCACATAGAGACCCCAACCAGGACATTACTACACAGACCCCTCCATCAGGATATTACTACAAAAAGACCACCGGCAGGACATCACTACATAGACCCCTCCATCAGGATATTACTACAAAAAGACCACCGGCAGGACATCACTACATAGAGACCTCCGTCAGAACATTACTATATTAAGCCTTCCTGCAGCACATTACTACAAAGAGACCCACAGCAAGGCCTCACTACATAGAGACCCATAGAAGGACATCCACCCATAGCATGATATTCCAAAATAGAGATCCCTTGCAGGGCATCACTACACAGAGACCCTGAGCACAACAACACTACATAGAGACATCCAACAGGACATTACTACATAGAGACCAAGACAAAGACTTCACTACATAGCAACCCCTGGCAGGCTATTCCTACATAGAGACCCCTAACAGCACATCATTACACAGAGACCTCCAGTAGGACATCACTACAAAGAGCAGTGGAGTTGATTCTGAGGGATTCTGGTGGCCCACCCTACAGCTACTGGATATGACAACACATGCTTCTTGCACTCTGAGAGCCTCTGCCTCTCTTTTTCTGCCTTTCTGCCCTGCCTACTCTTTTCTCTGCCCGTCTCTCTCTCTCTGTCCTTCTGCCCCTCTTTCTTTGCCCTTCTGCGCCTTCTGAGGATGCACATACAGTTGAAAAGCAGCTCCAGGCCTGCCATGCTTATCAGCCCACTGAGGATCCCCCCAGCATCTTGGTGGGCCAGTCCAATCTTGCTACCTTGTGCCATTTATATTACTGGTGCCGCTTTATGCATCCAAAGGTAATATGGCCGGGTGTGACTGTCACCTGTGCACCCTCTTTAGTTATGCTCCTGGTTTGTGTACAGAAATGAATTTGCCATTATACATTATGACAACAATCTGAAATAAGGCGATCATTTTTGTATGTAATCCCAAGGAAAACCACATAGTGATATCGTGAGTTGTGTCATAGCACAAACCCCGCTCTGTATATTAAACATACTTGTTGGTGCCACGAATCTCAATGCTTTGTAAGATTTTACATTAACTGTGGGGTCCCTTTTGCCCGTTAATTGGGTTCAGTCCCACGCATCAAAGTTATGTGGCTCATCTAATTTATGATGCATTTGGGTTCTGTATTTGGAGATGATATTTGGCATAGGAATATTGTCCATGACTAGTTCAGCTCCTTGCGAGGACCGGGTAGGTGTGCCATGCATTAGTGCTTTATAAGCAAGCCGTGTGCCGCCTGGATTTGCATAAATTCCAGACTGCAGGCTGGCAAAAGTATCCAGCACACAGATAGGACAGACTGAGCAGCCAGGGACGATCTAATTGTATTTCCTTATACTGTCATTAAAACATTTATAATTAAGAGAAAGAGGAAGAAGAAAAGGGCCGGGAATTAATCATTCATGTCTGCATCAACTTCAATAATTTGCTCTCTGCATCACAGCAGTAAGGTGAACACAGAGCTGCCGTCATCTTGATGCTAGAAACTTGTTCTCCGAAAAATAGTTCTGCCAGGAGCATCGTTATACGGGGTACAGAGGTAGCAGTAGCCCCCGGACCTTGCTGTCTTATCAGCACAGTCAGGGTCATACTGAATGCGGATCCCAATGTGTATAGATAACACGGGATCGGCCATTCACAATATGAGATGTCACAGCTCACCCTTTCCTCCTCCCTGCACACTGACTTCTTCCCAGGTCATAGAGCATACCCAGAAAACTCTCCTATAGAAGTCAATTGGTCTGCTCTTGTTCACAGGCTCCTATGTCCATGAAGCTGTTCACTGGCTCCTATGTCCATGAAGCTGTTGTAAAGCATCTCTCTTACTGCTGTTAAAAGCAGCTCAGGAAAAATGGCTGCTACCATAATCATATATAGACAACAAAATTAAAAAAAATCTACAAATGGAAAATAAAAATGGCGAAGAAGAAAAGAATATTTATCAGTATCTGGTTTTTATTAGTGGGAAAAAAAATTGACGACAGATTCCCTTTAGAAACTCATACCCTCTGCCACAAAAGAAAAAATCAGCTTTATAAATAGCACTTATTTCATGTGTCCCCTATAATAAGTTTTACAATGGCGCCCAGGAGCTTTCATCTATGCTTCTGTCTTGATCTAGGTTTGAAGAAAAGCTAAAACCAATTGAGGCACAACTACGTGTATCAACCAACAATTCTGAGTTTGTACAAGGCAAAGAAGCCTCTTTGGTGTCGCTGTTCCATCCTTTTCTTGGGACAACCATCCACCATCAAAATCTAAAAAGTCATCAACTTCTATGGAGAACAGATGTTTGCTGTGCACTTGGGATGCCCAGGCTGTCTTCTGTAATGGCAGCTCAATACAGCAGATTGCTTTGCCAGTCTCCCACCATCTAATTACCTACACTGAATAGATATAATTGCTGCTGTGCCAAACACCACGTCTCCTGCCCAATGGTTGTCCTCTCCTTGCCTTGAAAATAGGATGGAGCACAGGCAGTTATTCTAACTACACACTAAGACCTAATGCACACAGGAAAGCCATGTACATGGAACCCGTACATGTACAGCTGTATGATGCCTAATAGTCTCCAAAAAAATGGGAATCTCGCAAGAGAACAGAGAGTGACTTTTGATGAAGCCAGTTTAGCTGGTGAAACATGTTGGGGAGCTCAGACATGAAGTTTTAAATTGTGATTTCTCACCTCTGTCTACAAGTGTCACCCGCTGCAGAGGGTATCATACATATGTTTTATGTCCATTAGACTAGGGATGACTGCCCAAGTATGATGCTTGGGATCCCTTACTGGTGTTAGTAAATGACTGTATATATGAGGTTTTCCTGTAAATAGGTGGGGTTCCACCAGACTTGATAATAGAAAAGGAGCTATTCGTTCAAAAGTAGAAAGGGATAAATTGAGAAGTTAGAAATAGGTTTTTAAATAGAGTGTATAGAGGTTAAGTGTTATACATAATAAAAGTTACGTTTTAGTGTTATAGATAGAGAACTGATAGAGTTTAAGTTTGTCTATGGCAAAATAGTAAATATAGTGCTGTATGATACCTGGCTCATCCCCAGCTGGAAGCAAGACGTCATCAGGGAGTGTGTATGGATGGAGTGTGATACAATAATAGACTACATAGAAGCACCATATCATGGATCAGTATGGCATGGATCCAAAATGTGGTTCAATGTATGAAGCCTAAATACAAGGTTGTATCTACTCTTAATAATGCAAATGTTAACTTACATAGACGTAGACTGTTTTCAAATAAATGGTCAATTGAGTATCCCACTTGTGATGGTGCAACCATGAAAACGAGTAGACTTGTCCTGTTGACTCCACAATGCGGAACATAATAAGCTAAAGCACTTCTCCCTTTATACAATGCATCAATAGTCTGGTCCTGGTGTGGTTTTCAAAATTCCTTCTCTAGGTGTCACTTTATATTAACTTCTTTTGAACTTGGCCTATCTAGCGGTCGTAGCAAATCCCCTCGGTGGATTCAGATTTGGCGTAGAGCTGAAGTGAAGAGCAGAGTCTATAACTTGTAACGTTATAACCCTATAAACCCTGGAATCTGGACTTTAGTTTAAGAACCCCCAGATTGCTACCCCCGAGTAGTTTCTTTACCATTCTGTACGGGCGATAAGGCTGAGGTCAGGGTAGTCAGAATCTGGTCAATAGGAGTAATGGGTAGAGTCAAGGCAAGCCATAAATAAAGAGAATGGATAGGAAACTAGCTAGGTGACAACTGGGAAACATCTTTTTCCAGCTCAGAGGGTCTAGGAACCCATCAGAAGGGGATGTTTAAGAACTGTGTGGTACCAGCGATTTGGTGAAGCAAGTAGATCAACGGCACTGGCCCTTGAGACAGGCAAGAGTCGGCAGGCAAGCTCTAAGGGTGAGTTAACACTGGGTGGAATTTCTGCAGAAAGATTACACAGCAATTCCACAGTTGTCCAGAGGGAAATGCATAGTAGCAAATTCAAACCAAATCTTGATGTGTCTGTGGAAAAAAACTAGCATAATATATATACATTAATGTATCATTGGTCCCGATCTTCCCTAAGTAGCTATCCTCCAATGAAGACGCCACTTCCTGTGATCTGTGATGGCTGCAAAAGTTACATGGGACGTGATGTCATCACTGAAGATGAAAAGACCAGGGATGGAGCGGCTTCTCCATGGGAGAGTTGGGTGGAGGTGAGTTCAATGGTTCCCTTTTTCAATGTAACCCTATTTTGCAGGGTTTGTTGTACATATTGGCTTTGCTATTGAACCTAATGGAGAATATCTGCAACAAATCTGTGTTGTTTATGTGACATGAACTGAAATGTTGTTGATTTTAAAATACACTGCAGATCAGTTTATGGACAAACTTTGGACCATTTTTTTCTGCAGCTTGACATTTCTTAAAATCTCATTCATAGGCTACTGTTATATGCAGCAAACTTTCCTCATGCACATCCGGTGCAGAAAATCCCCAGTGTATCTGCCCTGACAAAGCATGTTTTTAGTGTTTCCCGTATGGCTAAGATGTTGGATTTGTCAAAAAGCAGCGAACGCCATGTAGCCTGGCAAAATGGAACTTGGCTGCCATGCGGAAAGATGTCATATAGCCATTACCAACTTGAATAGCAAGTAAATATAACCAGCAACATCTAGAGGAAGAATAAATGTAGTCATTTTGGAGATTCCATGGTGGTGTCGACCAGATTTATTTATTTTTCTCTCCATTTAATAGTGTTCTAACCTTGGATATGGTGTAGACCAGTTCTCCCTATGATTCCCTATTTTCCAAAGCTTCTTTCTATTGCTTGATGTTCATTCTCTTGTCATTCTCGATAGCCTCCAACCAATGGGTCTTTGGTCTCCTGTTTCCTTTACTATTAACCATCGTGAGTAGCATCTCCTTTTCTACTGACTTTGCCCTCATAACATGACCACAATATATCAGTTTCTGTCTGGTGATCTTGCCTCGAAGGGACAATTCTGGATGAAGAAGATGTAGAACATCTTTCTTCTACTGAATTCGCCCTTTCACCAACAATTTAGAAAGACTTAACCTGTAAAACCTTTCACCATGAAACTCTATGGATCAGAATTCTAGTAAATTTGCCCTCATCATATCACCATAACGGATCTGTTTCTATCTGGTGATCTGGCCTTCAAGAGACAATTCAGAATGAAGAACATCTTTGTTGGTAGTTGTAGCTGTCCATGGGAAAAAAAACCTTTTCACCATGAAATGCTATGGATCAGAATTGTACTGAATTCACCCTTTCACCAACCATTTAGGAAAGACCCGGTGACCTACCTTGCAAAACCTTTCACCATGAAACTCTATGAATTAGAATTCTAGTGAATTCACCCTCATCACATGACTACAATACTTCAGTTACTGTCTGGTGATGGATCAGAATTCTAGTGATACATTAATGCACCTTCTGATCCTACTCAGACCAAAATAGATCCGCTTCTTTATGGTGATTTGGCAATTCAGGATGAAGAACATCTTTGTTGGTGGTCCTAGTTGTCCATGGGGAAAAACAACTTTGCACCATGAAACTCTATGTATCAGAACTCTACTAAATTCAACCTTTCACCAACCATTTAGGAAAGACCTGGTGACCTACCCTGCAAAACCTTTCACCATGAAACTCTATGATTTAGAATTCTAGTGAATTCACCCTCATCACATGACCACAATACATCAGTTTCTGTCTGGGGATCTTGCCTTCCAGGTATAATTCTGGGTTGATACAATGAAGAACACCTTTGTTGGTGATCCTAGCCGTCCAGAACCAAAGTTCTAAGCATCGATTTTTCTTCTGTCTACTTTCGTTAGCATCCATGTCTTACAGCCCATATGCTACGCTTGGGAACAACAATTTAGGAAAGGCCTGATGACCTACCCTGCAGAACCTTCCACCATTAAAAACTCTATGGATCAGAATCATTATGCATTCAATAAGGTGCTGGACATAGGCCCACCCAGGTTGGACAGCATCATTCAAAGGACTGTGGGAGAGCGAGGGAAGACCCAAAGTAATAGGGGCAAGGATGACATAAATGGGGTTAAACCTTATGTGGGCCCATTTGCTGATGTAGTACATTATGAAAGGGGTCACCTGATCTGCAAAAAGCAACAACTGGAATGTGCAACATGAAAGAGATGGACACTGGAAAGCTGGTCATTACCAAGAGGGAAATGGAAAGAACAAATGTAACCTGACTTACCATACCAATACATTTTATCTTTATAGTTACATAGTTGGTACAGTTGAAAAAAGACTTATGTCCATCAATAAGTTAACATATATTAAAATTCAGTATTTACTTTTGAGTAGGAGGCTTGTTATATTTGATAAACACCATCAGTTACCACATATAGAAAAACTAGAAGAGCTGAGAATCAAATGGCAAAACATTTCTATGAGATGTATATCTATCCCCTGCTATGTTAGTGTTCCTCAGCCGAGCACGTTCTGCTTGGCTTTCGCCTCTTAATAAAACGTGAGGCACACATCAAATATTCTAGATTTAAATGAAGTGTCTCCATCCTCTGTAGCATTAATCAAGCAGGTGTTTGCCCACCTGCCTGCGCCGTAGGATGTATGCAGCCCATCACCTCCATAAACTGCTCTGATAGGAAAAACATGACGGATTATGCCACTGTCTGCTCCGTGCTGCATGACCAGGCGCCTGAAATGGTTAACTGCGCTGCAGGGCCATCTATTCTTCCACTCCATTGGTGCTGAGGAGGCATTTAATCAGAATTTATTCTTGTGATTGGATATTCCCGCTGATGGGGGCTGAGACATAACAGCAATGTAAGACATAATAAATCTTGCTGTTCCTTTTTATTACAAATATTTAATTCCGGATACCTTGTCATATGTTTATTCTCAACGCCTGGCAGATTCCCTGCCATTTATCAGATCTTCTGCTTCAGAAAAGTGCTGTGGTAAATGACATTTTGTATAGAGCGCCAAATTTACTAGATATCTCCAAAGGGGTTCCTATAGTACCAGCCATGCGGACCTTCTTTACCATGTATGTCTATGTCTCATTGGGTGCAGGTCCATCGTCTGTGCACATGTGGACTTCTTGGATTTGGACGGCTGCTTTTTTCACGTAATTTTTTTGCAGTTTTCCCAGTATTGACTATGACAGATGCTTGGGGGGGAAGATGTTCCTTTTTTAGGAAAAGGATCTATGGTCCTCTAGGCACATTCATGTGAAGCACAGCCGGTATAGCTTGGCATGCCAGCAAGGATGCCATCCAAAACCCACAAAGGGCATCTTCAAATATATAATTATATGACACTGCACTAATGTTATACACTATAATTTCATATATTATTTTTATATACTTACAGTACATATAGCTAAAAGCTCATTTGCCTCAATACTATGGTAGTATCTACCCCCAAACAACCTGAAGCATGGGGTTTCAGGTTTTATTCTCAAGTCAGACCAATGTAATCCAGACAAACAAATATACTAAAAAAATCACCTTTATTAAATACTCAATTAAAACAATACCAAATCCATCCTAATAGAAAAAAACCTTACATCAAAATGCCAAATAGGTATCTAAGGGTATATGGGGAGAAGCAAAATTGTTAATTGTATAACGGTCATCAATGCATTCCCCTACACTTTCCACTATACTAATTGATGTCAGTACAGTGAAGGAAATAATTATTTGATCCCTTGCTGATTTTGTAAGTTTAACCACTGACAAAGACATGAACAGTCTATAGTTTTAAGGGGAGGTTAATTTTAACATCGAGAGATAGAATATCAAAAGCAAAATCCAGAAAATCACATTGTATAAATTATATTAATTTATTCGCATTTTGCTGACAGAAATAAGTATTTGATCCCCTAACAACCATTAAGAGTTCTGGATCCTCCAGACCAGTTAGCAGCTCCTAATCAACTTGTCACCTGCATTAAAGACAGCTATCTTAAATAGTCACCTTTATAAAGAAGACTCCTGTCTTCAGACTCAGTTAATCAGATTCCAACCTTTACAACATGGGCAAGACCAAAGAGCTTTCTAAGGTTGTCAGGGACAAGATCATAGACCTGCACATGGCTGGCATGGCTACAAAACCATAAGTAAGATGCTGGGTGAGAAGGAGAAAACTGTTGGTGCAATAGTAAGAAAATGGAAGAAATACAAAATGACTGTCAATCGACATCAATCTGGGGCACCATGCAAAATCTCACCTCGTGGGGTATCCTTGCTCATTAGGACGGTGAGAGATCAGCCTAAAACTACTCAGGGGAAACTTGTTAATGATCTTAATGCAGCTGGGACCACAGTCACCAAGAAAACCATTGGTAACATTTTATGCCGTAGTGGTTTAAAATCCTGCAGTGCCCGCAAGCTTCCCCTGCTCAAGAAGGCGCATGTGCAGGCCCATCTGAAGTTTGGCAATGAACACCTGGATGATTCTGTGATTGGAAGAAGCTGCTGTGGTTAGAAGAGACAAAAATAGAGCTCTTTGGCATTAACTCAACTCACCGTGTTTGGAGGAAGAGAAATGCTGCCTATCACCCAAAGAACACTGTCCCCACTGTCAAGCATGGAGGTGGAAACATTATGTTTTGGGGGTGTTTCTCTACTAAGAGCACAGGACTACTTCACCCCTTCAATGGGAGAATGAATGGAGCCATGTACCGTAAAATCCTGAGTGACAACCTCCTTCCCTCCACCAGGACATTAAAAATGGGTCTGGGCTGGCTCTTACAGCAAGACAATGACCCAAAACATAAAGCCAAGGCAACAAAATAATTGCTCAAAAAGAAGCACATTAAGGTCATGGAGTGGCCTAGCCAGTCTCCAGACCTTAATCCCATAGAAAATGTATGGAGGGAGTTGAAGCTCCAAATTTCTAAGCAACAGCCTCAAAATCTTAATTTAGAAATGATCTGCAAAGAGGAGTGGACCAAAATTCCTCCTGACATGTGCGCAAGCCTCATCATCAACTACAAAAAACATCTGACTGCTGTGCTTGCCAACAAGGGTTTTTGCCACCAAGTATTAAGGCTTGCCCTGCTCCATTGAAGTGGTATTTCTTGTTATCTCTGTCTTATGCTGGGTCGAATTTATGACTTTGTGGTATCTTGTTAGGTTCTATAGGTGATAAGGGTTATTATCTTGCATATACTGACATCAATTAGTATAGTGTCTTTATAGGGTGAGATGCCGAGAGGCGGGGCCGCCCTTGTTGGGGTGATTTGCCCTCCTATTGTGTTAGGATATAATAGTGGAAAGTGAAGGGGAATGCATTGATGACTGTCATACAATTTACAATTTTGCTTCTACCCATATACCCTTATATACCTATTTGCATTTTGATGGAACTTTTTTTTATTTAGGATGGATTTGGTATTGTTTTTATTGCGTATTTAATAAAGGTTACATTTTAGAGTGGGTTAGTAAAATTCCTTCTGTGATTTTTTGAAATGGTATTAACCCTTTTGTGAATTTAGTACTTTTTCTGTGATTCAACAAATATACTAAACACAATAGTACAGCAATCTTGTTGGTTGTAATTCTCCAAAGAGGCACAAACGCTTGGCAGTTACTTTTTTGCCAGGTGGCACATGTTCTTTACTATTACAGATAAAAAAAAAACTGTTAATAGAGATTTAAAAGTATTTAACCCATTAAATTAAAATTAAACCCCAGATCCCATTGTATTCACAGGAGCCCCTTCACAAGTGTCCCACAGCCCCAGGGGACTCCCAAGAGCAAGCATGTAGGCATGCATCCTACACCACATCATTGGCAGTTCACACAGCACATCAAAGGCAACCTGTTTCCATGGTCAGTTTCTACCTAACCTCAGAATAGTAGAAGCAAATGCAGACTGGGAGCAGAATAAAACCCAGGAGGGACTCTAGGCATTGTGGGTCTGAGGCTGCTTTTTAAGGAGATAGTCATATTATAGTAAATGCAGGGTGGGTCCCAAGAATCAACTGCACTGGTGAGCCCTACAAATCAACTCCACTGGTGCACCTCAAGAATCAATTCCACTGGTGGGTCCAAGAATCAACTCCACTGGTGGACCACAAGAATCAATTCCACTGGTGGACCACAAGAATCAATTCCACTAGTGAGCCTCAAGAATACACTCCTCTGGTGAGCCCCAAGAATCATCTCTACTAGTGGGCCCCAAGAATCAACTCCACTGGTGGGCCCTATGTTACAACTCCAATGGTGAACCTCAATAATCAACTCCACTGGTGGGCCCTATGAATCAACTCCAATGGTGAACCTCAATAATCAACTCCACTGGTGGGCCCCAAGAATCAACTCCCCTGGTGGGCCCCAGGAATCATCTTCACTGGTGGGCCCCAAGAATCAACTCTACTGGTGGGCCTAAAGAATCATCTCCACTGGTGGGCCTCAAGAATAAACTCCACTGGTGGATCCCAGGCACCTTACTCTAATTCTGAGTAGATGTTTCACCAGCTCACCATCTGCTACATAAAATCCAAGCAGTACTACTTAACCTTTTGCTAAGAATCACCTTCACTGAACCTGGGAAACCCCTTGAAAAGCTCCACAAGGATCTACCCTGGGTCCCCAGCATCCAACACATCTCAAACTCCATTCCCTCTGTCTCTACAAAGGGGTACGCCAGCACCCTGATGTTCAAGTCAGACCTGCAGCACACAGATGTTCAGCTTTTCAGATGTGGCCCCACAAGCCCTGCCTTGTTACAACTTTGCTAGGCTCCTCACCATGGATGCAGCATCATCACCATACACAAAACAGAACACATACACAATGCAGCAAAACATCATACATTAAAGGGGTACTCTCATCTGGTGTTTTCCACTGCCCGGCCTGAGACTGTGTTGGCCGCAGGGAACAGAGAGCTGGCAGTACATGCAAGACTCTCTCCATTAACCTCTATGGAAGTTCAGAGACGGCCAAGCACATGGGCTGAGCTGTGCTCCGAACTCCCATAAAGGTGAACGGAGAGACGCACATGGATGGCCAGCTGTATGTTTTCTGCGGCCAGCACAATCTCTGGCCAGCACGTGGAAAATGTCAGATGGGAGCACCCCTTTCACATTTATATATAAAGTCAAAACACACTATAATATTCAAGAGTAAAATAGCCATTTGAAGTGACAGACAACAGTTATATAGTCATACAGGGGAAAAATTATGTGAAGGCATCCGCTATATACCAAGAGTGGACTAGCCCTAGGACGAAGATCTTGAGACTCATGATAGGTAACCCTAAGGTCAATAAACTTAAAATAATCTAATTAGGTGTTATTGTATACAACCCAACAAGAGATCTTAAATAAGTCTTGAGAGCTTGTAGGTGCCTAAATCTATTATCTATAATGATTAAAGGACCACATTGCTTACAGACTGGTGGACATATCATAGAGGCAGTCCATGTATTGGCCATTGGTCCATTACGGGGAAGCAGCCCCATACATTTTAGTCTTAGTCCCTTTGCTATTAGGTGGTGAGAAACTGTAGAAGACTCTTCTCTCCAGAGGATCGTCATTTTTTGCAATGGAAATAGAAAATACGCCATAGAAAGGATGTGGTGGAGAATTAAAAAATATGTCCTTCTGTGTAGACCTGGAGCTGGTAATTTCCTGATGAGACAGCAAGTAGCCCCAGAGCACCAGGAGAAGAAGCAGAAGGAAAAACACCATGGGAGAATAAGGAGAAGGAGTCAGTAGGTGGAAGCCGTCAGAGCAGAGACGGTCGAGAAAAAGAGGTCTGTGCCCCTTCCAATATGAAAAGTCCATTTGAGATTGGCTTAAATTGGAAGTATCTAGATAAACTGGCACTGGAACTGGGAGAGTGTTGAGTTGACGTGAGGTCACTACTTGTGGATGGAAAGAGACACTCCCGTTCTACATGCGTTCCGCTGAAGACCATGTCGAAAGTACTTCTGTGTGCCAAACAATTCAAGGAGATGCAAATAGACATTTTACTGTTCCCCCTCTTTCCATTGGTACTGACTACACATGCTACATGTTTCCCCTACTCAAGATGATGATGAAAGGTGGGATGGTAAAGTTGACAAATGCTAGGCCCTTTGACCTAGGATTGAGTGGTCTGCTGACAAAACAGAATAGGGGGCTTTTTGTTTTAAAGGGACACTTCAATCAAAAGGAAAATTTGTATTAAAACCAATATTCCTGGAAAACTTTTTTTGAATTTTTAGCAATATATATTTTTTATTTTGGTAGTCATATGCAATTAAAAATGACATATAAACTATTGTCCTTCTCTAGCTGGGAGATTAAATTTCTGAATGGCGGAGCAGAGTATTCTCACTTTACTTCAGCTGCTACTGATACTATGTAGTCTCATTAAAAATAGCAGGTAATGATTTAATGATTGCTCTATTGTTCTCTCCACAGGGATAGATAGGATTAGACTAGATTAGGCAATGACCAGCAATACATGAAAGGAAATTAGGGTAATCTTTTTCTGTAGCTCCAAAACTTCCCACAAGCACAAATACAGGAATATTAACAATTAATCCAAAAGAAACCAAAATATACTCCTATTAAAATATAACTTTTAATCAGTATCAATATAAAAAATATCAAATATTGGCCAACTAAATACTTAAGGGACATATTCAGGAACAGTCAGGATATATCAAGTAGTGTCACTGCACTGTCTCCTGTATCATCTGTACTAAATCATATGCCTCAGCAGAGACCCCGCCCCAAAAAGGGCGACCCCGCACGACTCCTCTGCTAATCCCTACAATCCAGCCTACACTTTCGTTAATTGATATAGAAGATATGGGAGGAAAAAGCAGAATCAACAAAACAATAGCAGTGTCACATAATCAGAACACAGTAGATAGATAAACATTAACTATGTCCCACTTAGATGAACACATAGATCTCCAGACGCATTTCGTCCCAATCTCAGGGACTCCTCAATGGGTCAAATTCACACAATAAGTACCATACACTGCTTATTCAGACATAATACATAATACCTGAGTATTCACTACTGTTTAATTGGTATTTTCTTTACCAATTAACAAAAGTGTAGGGTGGATTGTAGGGATTAGCAGAGGAGTCACGTGCGGGGTCGCCCCTTTTGGGGCAGGATCTCCGCTGAGGGATATGATTTAGTACAGATGATATAGGAGACAGTGCAGTGACACTACTTGATGTAGCGGCTGCCCGCTTCCCGGCCCGCGGGGGCGGGCGGGACCCGTGGGTTTCCCCTCCCGGGGCGCCTGCCGGGGTCGGGTGCCGCCGCTGGCCGCGGGACGAGGGGGGGTCCCCCCCTGGAAATAATTTACCCCCCGCGTTCCTGTCCGTCCGCGTCTCCTCCCGGCCAGGCTGCGTGTCCCCGTCCCTAGCGCGCGCGCGCGCGGTTCTCGTAAAATTTAAAAGGGCCAGTTCCCGAAAATTTGGGTTGTTGCTAGACCTCCCCCTTTTTAAAGGGGTCCGCTTGCATCTTTTCCCCCGCTGGACAGTTGCCCCGAGCCTAAAAAAAGCGTTCCTGAAGTATATTGTCCCCTTTACCGTGTACCAGACCTTTGTACTTTTCCTGACTCCGAACCTCTGCCGTGCCCCCCTTTCCCTGCCTGTCCCGACCCGAACCTTCCGCCTCCCCTGCCCTTCTGCCTGCCCACGACTACGATACTCGGATTTTACGTTCTGTAACCTCGCTGCACCTCGGCCGCCACGCAAGCAAGTCACGTCAGGGGGGCACCGGTACCCTACGCCGCAGCAAGTCCACCCCTTTGCCCCGGGCTCTGGTGAAAACCCGGGGTTACTTAGTTTCCCGTTCCCCTGGCGTGGTTTAGCTATCATCGTTGCGGTGGTCCGAGGATCCCCTCCCCACCCTTTCAGTTAGACCAGCCATGGACCCGCCAAGGTGCCTTCCCAAAGTCTACGGGATCTCACGCCTTGTCGCCCAACATTTTTGGCGGGATCGGCAACAAGCTCAGCAAGGGTCAGTTGTCCGCCATGTGCGAAAAACCCTGGCGCCCCGCAACAGCAGCAACCTCCCTCCTCGCCGGTGATTTCTTCTACCCCGGCCATCCCGTGGCAACCTTGGGTAAAGCTTCGCCTTCCTCTACCTACCAAGTTTGACGGGACTCGAACTCTGTAGGGGTTTTTCATCAACGGCCCATGCACGTGGAGCTGAGGGCCCGCCCATTTCCCCACTAAAAGGTCAAAGGTGGCGTTCGTGGTGACCCTGTTTTCCGGGAACCCCCCAGCCTGGGCGACCCCTCTTGGGACCGGAATGATCCGTGCCCGCGACCTACGGGCCCTTTTCCTCGCAGAATTCCGCAGCGTTTTTGGGACCTGCCGGCATCTTCCGCGGAGACGGCGCTAAAAAAATCTACGCCAAGGGGATCCTCCGTAGGGGAATAGCGGTTAAATCCGCACCCTAGCCCCCGAGCTCTTTGGAATGACCCCGCTCTCTGTGCCACTTTTAAGAAGGGTCTCTCGGCAGAGTAAAAGACGTCCTTGCAGCCAGAATTTCCTTCGTCGTTGAGTGAGTCATAATCTTCCCACCCGCATAGCGGCGTTTCCGGAACGCAGCAGGGGCTCCG
Source organism: Phyllomedusa bahiana (assembly GCA_025379985.1). Lineage (NCBI taxonomy): Eukaryota > Metazoa > Chordata > Amphibia > Anura > Hylidae > Phyllomedusa > Phyllomedusa bahiana. The sequence continues at coordinate 4,803 of JAODAL010033118.1, read as the reverse complement.
TCAGAGCGGGACTTGGCACAAACCCCCCCCGCCTTCCTGCTGGCTCCTGTTTTTCCGAGATCCCCCGCCCCCCCCTCCGCTTTTGCCACTGAAAGCCCATGCAGGTGGACCGGGCACACTTGCCCGGAGTCCGAACTGTCCGTCCAGGGGGGAGAATCTCTGCCTCTACTGCGCCACCCGGCCTTTCCCCGTAAAATTGCCGCAGCGTCCCAGTGGTCGGGAAACGCCCGCACCTAGGGGTGTAGGAGAGGCGTCCCTGGGTGCTAGCCCTCCCCTCCACGACTGATGTTGAGGGGAGGTAACGACGGGTGCGGGCCCTACCCTTTTGGGTTTTGTCAGCCTTTTGGATTCCGGCTCCCCCGGGGGAACTTTATACACGCCTCCCTGGGTTCGTTACCGTTTGCCGGTGACGTCGGGAAAACCCGTTGCTTCTTTTGTCAGGGGGGATCCTGGGGGACCCATCCAGTTCCTCCCCGCCCCTGTGCTTCGTTTTGGGGTCCTAAACGGAGAGGACTGTTTCCCACGCCCGCCCCGCGTTCTTGGGCGATCCTGTTGGGGCTCCTGGCGCAACGCCACGCCCTCACTTGACGGGGAGAAGGGCAAGTCCTTCGTTGGGATGGAAATACCAGGTTCTCTTTTTTGGTGAACCCGCCCGGGTGTCCATCTCTCCCCCCAGTCGTCTGTCAAGTTTCTCAGGGCTCCCAGCGGGGGTACCAGGATTTTGGAGTGTATTCTCGGAGAGGCAGGCTGAGGGTTACCCCCCCCTCGGGTATGACTGTCCTATAGATTCCTCCCGGTCCCCCAGTCCCCACGGGTTAGGGTCTATCCTTCTCTGTGCCCGAGCCCCCGGGGCCAGTGGGCCTATATACTTAGAACGGGCGAAGGGATTCTACGCAAGTCCTCCTCACCCCCCCGGTGGGGGCTTCTTTTTCTTACCTAAAAAAGACGGTTCACTTCGTCCGTGCATCGTTTACAGAGGGCTAAAAAAGACACGGTGAAAAAATCGCTACCCTCTCCTTTTTTCGAGCTTTTCGCCCGCCTCCGTGACCCCAAGATCTCACAAATTAGATCTGCGAGGAGCCTAAAACCCATCAAATTCAGAGGGAGATAAAGGGAAAGACGGCTTCAAAAGGGGGAGGGGCATTTTAAAATAGGGTGTGTGCCTTGGGGCTATGAAAATGCCCCGCTGTTTTCCCAGGAGTTCGTCAAGACGTATTTTCGGCTTGTGTACACCAGCGTCATTTGTACCGGGATGATTTTTTTTTTTTTCTCCTACTACGGACCCATGGAGACAATTGCCAGGTCCTCGTTTTTGGGGGACAACCAACTGTACCTAAGCTGGAGAAGTGCCGCTTCCCCCAGGCACCCTTTCCCCTTTCCCGGGGTTTACATTCTCCGATGAGGTCTTCGATGGACCCGCGAAATCTCTGCATAGCAGGGGGCCGCGACCGCCGGGTCCCCCCGGGCAAATTAAAGGGTTCCTAGATTCGCCAATTACTACCGGCAATTATCCCCCCTTTTCTACGCTGGTGGCCCCCATCGGGGCTTCCCAGGAAGAAAGCCCAAACCCCAAATTTGGCCCCCATCGCCGAGGGGGCATTCTCCCCACGAAGGGCGTTTTCCTTGCACCATCTTGGGCCGCCCGGATCCGAAGGGGCCCTTCAGCCTTGAGGTTGATGCCTCTTCCGTGGAGCAGGGGCAGCCTACCCAGAAGGGTCCCAAAGGGGAAGCCGTCACATGCGGGTTTTTTTTTTAAACCCTTTTCTTCGGCTGAACAAATTATGCCATTGGAGACGGAGTGTTGGCCATTAAATGCCCCCGGGGGAGTGGCGAATCTGTTGGAGGGAGCCCGAAACCCTTTGAGTTTCCCAAAAATCATAAAAATCCCAATACCGCAACGGCTCAGCGCTTAAATCCTCGCCAGGCCCGGTGTCCCTTTTTTTTTCTCCTTTGATTTTAAAATCCCTTTTTGACGGCCGAGAAAAATGTCAAGGAGACGCCCCCTCCCTGCTTCTGACGTTACCGGGGGGAACGTGTCTCAGCATATCATTGTCCCGAACGATGGTCCATGTGGCTCCGGGGATCTCCGTAGTGTCCCTCCGGGGAACCTATGTGGTCCTGCACTCAGGAGGAAATTTGGGGTTTGGGGGGATAGTTCTCTTCGGGCCCGGCCCCCCGGGAAAACGAAAATCCTTTTCCCTCATCTCCGGCATTATGGTGGCCAACCTTTCTCCCAAAATGTCAAGGACTTTTTTTCTCTCCCGTACCACTTGGCTCGAAACAAGGTTCCCCCCCATAGGCCCACTGGCCTCCCAGTCCCTTTGCCTGTTCGGAGGGTCAGGAAAACATAGGCATGGACTTATCACGGGCCTTCCTCCCTTCCCCGGGGAACTCGGTCATCTGGGTAGTCACTGACCGTTTTTTGAAGATGTCCCCTTTGTGCCGCTGCCCGGCTCCCTTTGCTCCCCAGTTGGCGGGTCATTTTTTTCAGCACATCTTTGCCTGCATGTTTTTTCCATTCCCATTGGGCCCGATCGAGGCGTCCAATTTGTCTCGAAATTTTGGCGTGCCCCGGTTCCCGCTTGCAAAATTTAAAATGGGTTTCACAGCGTACCCTCCCCCGACCAATGGGAGGTGGAGAGAGTAAACCCAAATTTTGGGGGTTTTTCTACGGGACTTTTGTCCGACGCCGGACGACTGGTCCCAACTGCTTCTTGGGCCCAGTTTTTCCCATAACCATCGGGACTCCGACTCTCTGGCCGTTCCCCCTTCCTTGGGTCTTTGGACGTCACCCACCCCCCCCTCCCCTGGCCTCAGCCTCCCAGGTTCCTGCGTGGACAAACCCGGTTCAGGATTCGGGGGTCATTTTGGGGTGAGCCCACAACTTTTCTCAAGGCTTCTGCCCCATGAAGCCCCAACGACAAGAGGAGAAGACCCTCCCCCACGTTTCCCCCCAGGGGATAAAGTGTGGCTCCTGCCAAATCATACGCCCAAGGTCCCCCGTTATAAATTGGGTCCGCGGTTCCGGGTCCGTTCAGAGTTTCGAAATTGAAAACCAGTGTCCTATAAGCTCTGCCCTTCCTCCATCCCCCGGATCCCAATGCCCTTTTATGTCTCCCTCCTTTAAACCCCTGTCTTGAACCATCTCCCAGAGGGGCCTGTCCCCTCTCCGGGCCTAGAATCCCCCCGATGTTTTTGAAGTAAAGGCATCTTAGACATGAAAAACCCTCAGGGGTAAGCGTTTTTTTTCTGGGAATTGGAAAGGCTTCGGCCCCCCAAGAGAGGTCCTGGGAACCCGGGTCTAACATCCCGAATCAAGGGCTTCTTAGTAAGTTCCTTCGCCTAAGAAGAGGGGGAGACCTAAGGGGGGGGGGACTGTACGGCTCCCCCCCTTTCCCGGCCCGCGGGCCGGGGCGCACCCGTGGTTCCCCTCCCGGGCCCCTCCGGGGGTCGGGCCGCCGCCGGCCGCGGGGGGGCCGGGGGGCCGCCCCTGGTAATAACTTACCCGGGGGGGTTCCTTCCCCTCCCCGTCTCTGCCGGGCCCGGTGCGTGTGCCCGTTCCCCAGCGCGGGCCCGCGCGGTTCTCGTAAATTTAAAAGGGCCCCTGTCCCGATAATTGGGTTTTTGCTAGCGCTCCCTATTTTAAAAGGGCCCCCTCTGCAGTCATTCCTCGCTGGGTCTAGTTGCCCCGACCTAGAAAAAACGTTCCTGAAGTATATTGCGCCTTACCGTGTACCAACCCTTTGCTACGTTTCCTGCCCCAACCCCTGCCGCCTGCCCCGCCTTCCGCCCGTCCCCCGAACGAACCATTGCCGCCTGCCCTGACCTTCCTGCCTTCCCGATAGAACTCGGACTACGATTCTGTACCTCGCTGCCCTCGGGCCCCCATCGCAAGCAAGTCACGTCAGGGGGGACGACCCCGGTAGCCTCACGCCGCAGCAAGTCCCTCCCCGCTTTGCGGCGGGGCTCTGGTGAAAACCGGGGTCTACTTAGATTCCGTTCCCTGGCGTGGCTTAGCTATCATCGCTTGCGGTGGTCCAGAGGATCCACTACCCAGCCGTTACACTTGATATATCCTGACTGTTCCTGTATATGTCCCTTTAGTATTTACTTGGCCAACATTTGATATATATTTTTAGATTGATATTGATTAAAAGTTATATTTTAATAGGAATATATTTTGGTTTCTTTTGGATTAATCTTTTTCTGTACTGGAGAGGTGGATTTCTATCCATTTATCAGATATTGCTGATAATACTTAGATTACTCAGGCTGTAGCAGATGTTATAGCAGGGCCATCAAGCAATCCTCTTAATGCTGTACTATCAGAGCTCATAGAAGGGAAGTCTTTTTCTGCACATGGGAGGGTGAGTGGGTTTGTTCACACCTATCAAGTTATTGCTGATAATATTTACACTTCTCAGACCAGAGCTGGCCAGAAAGAGAGACCATCAAGCAATTATCTCACTGCTGTGCTATCAGAACTCAAAGAGCAAATTTTGATAATCCAGCAGTCCCTGGTAATGAAAAAAAGCCCTTTTTTTAGAAAAAAAACTAAAGCCCGGGATACATAGGCAAAAAGAGGCAGACGATTCGAGTTCAAACTCTTAGCTACATAACTAAATATGGTTTTTGCAACCCATGTGTATGCATAGCAATGCCAATCATAAAACAACAACTCACCTGTCAACAATGATTTGTTTGTTGGTTTCTTCCAAGGCCAGGACCACAGGTAGGCGAAGGTAAGAATGCCCCGGGGTCCATTCACCAGGGGGAAGGGGGGGCAAATAAGTTGGTGTGAGC